>JAYEPQ010000006.1:37776461-37908961 GCA_036321105.1 Dracaena cambodiana
GATATTCCTCTTTTTTCGCAAATTGGAGCAAACGGTGAAGAAGGAATATATTGGCGACGGCCAAACTGCCGTAATACTCGTACAGGGTGGTGTGGCTCGGCTATGTCTCTAACTCGTATCATACCCATATAATAAGAAACCTCCTTCAATGGGTGATGGTCTCTTAACGAGCGATATGGATCCCATATGACCTGCAGCATAAAAGAAATAGTAAAATTCAAAATGAACAATTAATTGCTATCTTCATTGAATTAAATAAATTTGTATGATATATTTAATTATCTTACCTCGGATGGAATAAGCTGGTCAAGCGTCGATCGTAAAACACGAAGATGATCCACACTTACGTTAGTCTCCCGACGACTCATCCATTTGCATACCTGCGGTTGTTCTGATTTATATGAACTATTCACTACCGGAAGGAGCTTGGAAAAATGGCCAAATATCCACGCTTGAAAGAGAGTTAGATAGCCGGCTATCTGTGCCACATGTGCTCTAGACGCGAGTCCCAACTGTCTGTATAAATATGCTAATGCTCCAGCACCCCATGCATAAGTGTGCACTAATTCAAGGTTGTGCAATAGGGGCAAGTAGTCAATGGAAACTCTGGTCCCGGTCTTGTCACCGAATAACGTACAACCAAGAAGATATAGGAGATACGCTCTCGCGGCACAATTAATCCTTTCATCAGAGTCATTATCGGTGACTCCAATGAACTGTTCCCGAAGCCAATCAAGTCTGACTGAAGCCCCACTCTTTGTGTTTATTTCATGTAACGCATCGGAGTGGCTAACACCAAGCGAATGCACTAACACGTCAACGGCGAGCTGAACATTTTCCCCTTCATGTTGACAAACTGATTTACCTGTCACAGGCAGAGTGAGAAGACAACTAACATCGTCTAGTGCTATTGTCATTTCTCTAAATGGCAAGTGAAAGGTGTTTGTCTCGGGGTGCCATCTCTCCACAAAAGCTGAAATTTCAACCCTACTTACGTATTGGTATGAGCAAGCCACCAAGGGAAATAACGTGGATTTTCTAATCAACTCTATGAATCGTGTGTTAGGTTGCTTCGTAATCAAATCCCATGCTGGAATCTTTTTTGTGTGATTAAGGCAACGTAGTGGCTCACGTTCCTGTAAATATTTGTTTTGTTTGATCATATTCATCATTATAAACTTGCAATGAAGATTGCATAATAATACAATTCAACTAACCTCCCCATTTATAATTAAGAAAGCCACGTGTGTTCGAAAACTCTTGAGAATTGTCAAGTCCACGGGACCTCCTTGGATCGGACGAGAAATGTCTTCTTCATACTCTCCTTCATCCATATCTGTCAGCACAGATGTAGGAGGATCAGACCTCAACATAACATGCGACTCTGCGTCTCTCTCGACCTGTAAATGTGGTTGGTTTTCGATTTCTGGCATGCTTGAGGTGTTACGCGCCTTCAAGCATGTTTTCTTCCTCCTGTTCGATGTCGTTGGACGAATGCGGGATGATCCAGCATGTTCCATCTAATTATTATATATGATATTTAGAATCTCGTTGCTATTTCTATTGAAGTTTACAATAATTTATATGGAAAGAGAGAGGGAAAAAAAGGTCTTTCAATCTTTTAAAATATACTGAAAGCTAAAATCATTACAAGCCATCATGTTCAAATGAGACATGAAAAGTCTAATAAACAAGGATAGCCACCAAGTTCATAAACAATTATCTATATGAAATAAACCTCTTACTAATTACTCTTACTTTCCTGATATTTAAGAGAAAAAAGGGTGTAATAATTATATCTAAACTGCAATATCAATTGGGTGGATATACACCACTGACAACACAACGGAATTACTCTAGTTGGATTAACACCAAAAACAACTATAATTGCAGTGTTTTACTTAAGAATATCATATATTTCTAGCTACTCTTAGGCCCTATATGCATTGAAAACATCCCTTATAGTTTGCTATTTCTATTAAAATTTAAGCTCTTTCTTGTCCAACTCAGCTAGGATAGGCGGCTCTCAATTAGAATAGAAGATAAGAATTGATAAGAATTGCATGGTTACAGGCACTACCTACGACTTGGATGAAATTATTCCATGAGTTGCATATACATAGGTTCTCTAGAAACAATTTAAAAAAAAAAAAAAAAGAAGAAGAAGAGGCAAAAAAATTTAAAGAATGCACTGAAATTGCAGAGAAGGGAGGATTAAGCCACTAATGACTATATCAATTCATCATCCAAAACATTGAAACTATATTAAAAAAAAAAAAAAAGCTAATCAGACATTAGTGCAGCAAGACTTTAAGAGAAGGAAGATAGGATAGGTTCAAGATACACTCTAACTAATGGCAAAATACAATCTCCTATCTGAAATTCTGAATAAGAATATATGAATCTCAATGCACATGAACTCCTAACCAAGTAAGGTTTAAATTTTGGCACTTTTAGAACAGTATTTAAGAAGACATTAAACAGTTTTAGAAAGGTACAAACAATCAACTCTTCACACCCTTTTAATTTCCCAAACACTTATTTACTAATAGTGATAACGAAATATAACAATCAATTTATCAAATTATTTGGGTTGACATACAATTTATTGCATAAAAAGAAGTAAATTGTAAACTGTGGATGCTGAATAGGGAAAAAAAAACGATACACCTCTACAGCCATAAATATTATCCTGAAACACCTAAGCTAACGAAATATGCATCAGAATGACATCTTTACATAGAATAATAGCCTTTCTAGCTGTTATAACCCTACTATGTAGAGTCTCACATATTCACTACTGTGTACTCAATCAGCAAGCCCTCACACATAAAAAAAAAAAAAAAAAAAAAAATTACCTCATGAATCGAAGTTCTCTGGCTGGATGAGCATTTGAGGGCGTCTGAAACTTGAACGGAGGAACGGTTGAGAGCGTCCGAAGTGCGAACGAAGCAGGGGATGAAGGGTGCCCGGTGGAGGAGGAATGGGTTGATGCGGTCGGCATCGATGGAGAAGGAGGCCTGGAAAGGAAGGCAGGGGTTGGCGACGGAATTTGGGCCGGAAATGGAGAGCAGTGGTCGATCAAGAGGCGACGACGGTGGGGACGACTCGGTGGTGAGTCGGGAAGGAAGATTGGAGACCAGTGGAGACGATCGAGAGGCGGCGATGGTGGGGACGACTCGGTGGTGGGTCGGGAAGGAAGATTGGAGACCAGTGGAGACGATCGAGAGGTGGCGACGGTCGGGACGACTCCGGTGGGAGGGGATTCGAAGGAAGATCGGGGTTTTATAATTGGGGAAAAAAACTCTGAAGAACGAAGGTTAAAGGGAGTAAAGGGTAAAATTGGAAATAAATTGTGCGCGGAGAGTAAATTATTCATGTTTCAAAACGGAAACCTGGTGTAAAGAGTATCCAGGGCGTCAAGAGTAAATAACAGGGTGCAAATAGAATTTCCCGAGTTTTGCTGCCGTTTAAGGTGCAGTTAGATGACAAATTTGCCCTTGATAGAATAGGGAGGAAATAGTGGGGAGGTCGGGTTAGGGTTTCACCGCCGTTCTTCACAACACAGAAGGAAATTATTTGTAGTAGTATACAATGATTTATTTATTTATTAACATTAATAGCAAGGAGCAGAATAAAAATGAAGGGAGTTCATCGTCGAGTCGAGTAGAGAAAAGAAAAGAAAAGAAAAACCACAGAGAAAAGAGAAGCATTTTGTAGGAATTTTCTCAATGTGATTCTCATATTTTGATCTCAGATTTTTCATTTTATATATATCGTTGCATCGAATTCGAAAGAGAGGAGAAAGAGAGCATTGAATTCGAAAGACCAGGAACAATTGTGATATCAAATCATCAAATGTTTGAGCGGATCGTCGTTTGGATACGCGCTATTTATTCTAAAGATTTGATTTTTAGGACAGACAAGTAATTTTTACGATCTGGTTATTAATTAATTTCTCGGTTCTACTTCGAAATTTGCGTCTCTTCTTTGATACTCTAATTGGGGTTCGTAACTTTGATTTCGTCCCCAGATTTCTATAAATTTGTTTGTATAGCCAAAATGATGGATTTTGGGAGAGAGATTTTAGTTTGAATTGGGATTGTATGTGATCTTTGTATTCTTCAATTCAAGGATACCATCAAATTTCAAATCAGATACATAAGGTTGCCTTGATCAAATCAGATACATAAGGTTGCCTTGATCAAATCAGATTGTAACTTTTAACTGGCAATTATAAACTTTTAAAGGAAGAAGAGGGAGTATGGCAGAAAAGAAGAAGTGTGAGACAACATTTATAAGAGGAGAGAGAGATAGAGAGAGATATAGAGCGAGGGAGGGAGGAGAGATACCTGTGCTGAGCTGCATGGGAGGAGAGATGCCTTGGATTAGATTCTTAAGGAGAGAGAAGATGGCAAATTTGGATTTTTTAAAAAAAAAAGTGCAGATTTGTTTAAAATAAGGTGAGAATATCTCATTATTGACTAACTCAACTAACAGTATAGGAGGTTTAAGTGAGAGTTTTGAACTTGAATGGTAATAAGTTTTAGTACTCTCATACTACAGGGGATCTAAGTGTAATTAAGCATATATAAAATAATAGTTAATAAATTAGCAGCCAACTCAAGGAAATTATCTGAGCGTTGGTCTATTTCCACTATCTCTAAAATTTCTTTGCGCTAATTTTTTTTTGGATTAAGATCTCGACTTACTAGTTGGTCTATTTCCACTATCTCTAAAATTTCTTTGCGCTAATTTTCTTTTGGATTAAGATCTCGACTTACTAGGTTCACTTATACCAAATTTCTTGGGTTTTATTGATTTGGTCTTCCATCATATAAACAGAAAATTAATAGTTTTCGGTGAATATAACTTTCTATATCAACTTGATGAAGAGTAAACAAACTTCAAAACCCATGAAATTTGATCAAACTCGTTAAATTTCAACATATCATAGTGTTTTTTTTTTTTTTTTAACCTATTGACAATATCCAAATAAATTGAACTGCCAATAGTTAGTATTTCTCAACAAGAACAACAAAATTTTTTTTCCCGTAAATCTATTTGAGGAAAAAAAATTGAGAACTTATTGTCCATAACTAATTTAGCATTTATATGTTGACTAATATTACTATTTTCTACGGACAAAAAATCGTCATCCGGAATTATTTCTTATATGGAAATTAAGTTAATAATTATTTTAAAGATTTTCTTTTCTATTTTATTTTAAAAATATTATGGATTCTCGTGTTAAATGAGAGGGTGTATATATTTTACATATTCTCATGCAAATATAAACTATAAAAATGATGTTAGTAAATTAACTGAAAAAATTTAAATATGTCTAGATAATATATAGTTATAGTAGGAATAACAATATGAAATAAATAATCTATCTTGTCAAAGCAACCTGTTTCACCGTAGAATTCGGAACTTAAAAGATGAATTCGGAACTTAAAGATTTCATATTAACAGGTGTACTATTAGTAGTAAAAAATAAAAAAACTTCCACTTGTCAGAATTCATTCTGCATTATTATCTTGAATTCTGCATTATTATCTTGACCGTGCTAAAATTCATAAACGTAATGATGAAAGATGTGAAAATTTTTAATATTTTGTTACGGTGAAAATCACATAAAAATTTTATTCCATACTTCTATAATTTCACTTGGTATGCGGATTTCTATAGTTACACTTGGTATGCTGATTTCAATAGCATCCCCGGTAACATCCAAGTCTTCTTTTAGTGTGAGTGCAAAATGAGTGAAGAAACATAATAACACAATTGATATATACATCTATTTGAAAGATTGATTGGATGTAAAAGTCAAATACCAAGATTAAAAACTTCAAGACCAAGACGAGATAAGCCTGACAATAAATAAAGATT
Source organism: Dracaena cambodiana (assembly GCA_036321105.1). Lineage (NCBI taxonomy): Eukaryota > Viridiplantae > Streptophyta > Magnoliopsida > Asparagales > Asparagaceae > Dracaena > Dracaena cambodiana. Next base: position 37,782,354 of record JAYEPQ010000006.1, read on the forward strand.
AGGTATCTATCAAAGAATATAAATAAACTTTTGAAGTGACCTACATTTTTAAATATAATGCGAAAAAATATTAACGATAAACTTTTAAATATTAATCTATATTTTAATTGTATTTATATCAATTTGTCCCATTTTCATCATTAAATAAACATTTTTTTCCGTCTAATTACACAAATTGTATCCAAATTCTTAATTTCGTAAATATATTTTCTATTTTTCTTTTTCCCCAACATAGAAGGCTAATCTGAGCCGTGCCCTAGTGAAAATAGAGTGTGCCAAGACTGCCTACTTGCTAACCCTACCCTATCCATTGCTCTCGGGATAACATATTAGGCACGAAAATGCACATATCTGCCAACATGCTATTGAGAATCTGTATTATCTAATTTATTTCTCTCACACAAAATTAATTTATTTCCCCTCGGTGTATTTGCAAGAGGATTAGAACTCATTATTGTCCTCAACTGTTCCGTCAGCCTCTGTATACAGAGGGAAAAATCGCCCACAATACTACACAGTTTCTTCAGTCTTATTTTTACAAGCCTACAAATGCCAACAGGAGAAACACAATCGGGTATTATTCGTAGCGCTTCATTACTGGAGCAGTTACCTTTAACATGCACCAATGAGATCGTGAACCTCACACGCAGTTGAGTAAACTCATTAGAGGCGCGCCCTTGAAGCTTGCGAAGGAGACAAGCTAGTCATGCTCTGCAGAAACGCAAGATAATGTCAGTTGTGAATATAATGATGGCACAATGATGGAACACGATGAAAACAGTGTGTTTAAAATTATTTAGGACATAAGACTTCCGATATAAGTTCAAATACAAATACTTCGTCAAGAATTATAAGTAACCAAAGGGGTACTAAAGGCTGAAAATGTGAGTTAAGAATAAAATGACAATACTGTGTATGGGAATTATTTAAGGATCCATGAAATGTGAAACCTACATATAGTTTGTTAATAGATAGTTGCTACTCAAAACAAAGTTAAAGCAAATATTTATGATGCCCTGATATATAAGAGGGACTTGAGAAGAGTGCTCAAGGCATTTGTATGTCAAAAGCACTACGTCATTTCCTAATATTATTATTTGAAACATAAAAAGACTTCCATAAATCAAATTTTGATTAAGACAGAAGAAAAAATGATATGACCAAAATTTACCCATAGTCTACCGCCATTTGGTACCATAGTTTTGGATGATGCACAACCTAACTTAGCTTTATATGAAATATCAACATATTTATATGAACCATGATCCAAAAATGCTCAAATTAAATTTCTCCAATTATTTTCTTTCAGTAACTTTTAGAGTATATCAAGTGGTTACTCGGCTGCTTTCAAGCCTGATCAGGTCTAAAAATTAATTTTTTCCAAGAGCTCTTTCATTAATGTGGGACCTAAAAACCTCTCCCTTTGCCTTATATTAGACATCTTTGGATTTTAAGAAGCCGAGTTCCCGATTAAATACTTGGGCATTCCTATTAAACCAGATAAACTCTCCAAATAGGATTGGAACACTCTAATTGACGCCTTCGAAAAGAGATTGGAAGGATGGTGAAGTAATTTGCTTTTTTTGGGAGAAAGGGTGGTGTTGCTTAATTTTGTGTTATCCACATTACCCTTGTATTATATATCCTTCATCCTGTTGCCATGCTGAGTGAGAAACATAATAGACAGTATCAGGAAAGAACTTTATGTGGAATGAGGCATCTCACTCCAAGAAATATCACTGGATTTCATGGGGACAAATTTGTAGACCTAAAAAGTTTGCAGGGCTCGGTGTATTGAATTTTAAAACTTTTAATTTATTTCTAATGGCAAAATGGTAGTGGCATTTGGTTTCACACTCTTACGGCTCTTTTCAGAAACTGATGGCTGCAAAATATGGTCCTACGAATGGTACCTGACTCACAGAATCATGGAGGTCATGCAACACATCTGGATTTTGGAAGGGTATTATGATGTCTAGACATATCGCCTGGCAGAGTTTGGAGTTTAAGTCGAAAATGAGCACAATATAGCATTTTGGCATGACAGATGGTACTCTAAAGTACCTCTTTTAAGTCGAAAATGAGCACAATATAGCATTTTGGCATGACAGATGGTACTCTAAAGTACCTCTAAAAATATTATTTCCGGAGCTTTACCAACTGTCCAGGGATAAGGAGGCTAAGGTAAGCAGATTGTGGGGCCGCGCTAGATGGAGTCTGAATTTTTGGCACCCCATTTCTGTCCTTGAAAAATTACAATTTCGAGAGTTGAGAACTCTACTTAGAAACTTCATACCTAGACATATGGTAGATGACCAAACCCACTAGAGATGGAACAAAGATGGAGTCTTCTCTATCAAAGCTACATACAACCATTTTGTGGATAGCGGAATAGCATTGACTGATACCTCTTGGATTTGGATGGCTGTTTGTCCACATAAAGTTAGGGTGTTTTTTGACTGGCCATAAAAAAAGCCCCACTTCTCAGGCCTGCCCTACAAAAAAGAGGATGGATAGGGCCGAACATCTGCGTTCTTTGTAATAGGGATGGAGAGTCCACCGATCACTTATTGTTGAATTGTCACTTTACTAGTGAACTGTGAATGAATTGTGCTAGAAGGATTGAGATTAACATTAACATAGGAACCAAGTTATGTATTAATGACAATATTTCACAAGTGGCTTGGACCCTAGCAGCAGTTTTATGCTGAAGAGAGAAATAATAGAATTTTTAATTTTATAGCATACCCATTTCACACATATATACGCATGATTATTCACGATGTTATTTTTTAGATAGATATATTCTCGGACGAGGAGCGCATGCAAATGTCAAGTGGGACATCAAGAGGACTCCGGCGACCCTCTTCCATCTCCAGACCAGACGTGAGTGGAGAACATAGCTCTTCATGGAGAGGATTGGTGCACGCAGAGGACTCACTTTACTTTTGGTTGTTTTAGAAGGACTTTTGTTTTTCATGTACTCTTTTCTTTAGTTATTTTGATATTTTCTTTTATGTATTTTGTATTTTTGGGGTTTAACCTATACAAGTAGCCCGAACCTTATTGTAGCTCTATTATCTGCTTGTTAATGGAACGCGAAAGGCCTCCACCCACCGTTTTGGCAAAAAAAAAAAAAAAACTTTTAGAGTCCAAATTTCCTACGATGGCCTGCTCATGTCCATGTAGAACTAAAAACAAGAAAAATGATGGTTAAACAGAAAATTATGTAGTCTTAAAAGTTACGGAATCAATTGTTATTGGAAATCATTACCCTTCACATCCTTCATTATCAAAGTAGGAAAACTATCACATGCATGATGCATCTACAAATTGAATATAACTAATGAAACTTTCCTCCAATCTCTGCACCAACATGGGAAGCCCTTATTGCATCCATGAAAATAGCAGAAGGCCCCATCATCATTCACGCATAAAAAAATAATAACTTCTAAGTCATGAGTACCCACTCCAATTTATCTAGAATAATTTACAAATTTTAGGAAGTATCTGGCACGGATCAGGCAGCTATGAAGTAGTAAATGGGTTTGAATCTTTGCTGGTATGAGAAGTAGTAGTGTCACAGTTCTCGCACCTACAGCTAAAGTTTAAAGCATGATTATAGAGTTACTTGCATCACATACATGTTCCAGCATGTTGATGTAGATCAGCCAACTTAATGCAAAGTGAATCATGCAAGAATTGGAAAACAGCAATTTCAGATCAAATTGCCTTGCCCAGTAAAAAAAAAAAGAGGGTTAGGTGGTCACTTAAGCTGGGCAGCCTCAAGGTGCTTTGATTAAGCAGGTGATAACACGACCTAGGCAAACCTAAGCAGGCGTCATCCTGGACGCCTGAAATGGCCTAGCGCCTTTTAAATACTACACTTGAAAGGATATTATCTCAGAAATAATCATTTGAATAATGTAATTAAGCACCCAAAATGCAGCTGATGTAAGCATTGAATTGCACATGGAACCCAATACAAGATAAGACACAATAATTACTGATCACAGTGGAAATCATAATGAGATAAACTTGAGGAGGAGCACTGGAAGAGAAACGATTAATACCAGTGGAAGGTTTTTCTTAGCTCTTTCCTCCAAATAATGTGATGGCGTATAGAAGCCACCATATGATTCACTCCACTTTTTGAGCTTTGTATATATATAACCAGCCCCGACCGAGTCAGCCCAAAATATAATACCGCCCCTTTAAATAAAAACAGCAGTCAGCCATCATGTCTTCAAAACTGATACAAGCATAACCAAAATATAAAATACTAGGTTGGTAAAAGCAGTTGGTCAATGTTTTCATTAAGTAGAAGAACTCTCGACTTACTATAAAATTCATCTGGTGTTGAGAGAGACTGCTGAACTATAAAAATCTTATTTAGTAAATAAGGAATTATTAAAAATAAAATTGTGTATTTATTATTAGCATATTGAATCAGTACAGAACTTGGAAAATTTCTAGTTTGTTGAAACTTCTAAAGTGCAAAGCTGATTACACAACATAGGAACTTTTGGGCAGAATTTAACTAATCAATTGCTTCAATAACCTACCATAAAGGGGTGGCAGGAATTGTATTAAAAGAACAAAGAAACTATGATGTGCTGAGAATGAAACTTAAAAAAAAAAAGAAAAAAGAAGGCATCCTAGTGCACGAGACTCCCTCATTACAAGGTCTGAAATGAAACTTAACAATTAGCAATTATTTAACACCAACCTACAAATAAGAGCAACTCTTTTAAGTTCACCAAAACTTGAGGAGCAATAGTTACAAGGGGTCTATCTATCAGATATCATCCTACCCATAATGCTGATGCGGGTTACATATGGATTTGACAGACACATATAGGTGACAAATGACTTGTAATTTGGCAAGCAGCTATCAATTATAGAACCCCATGCGGAATATGTTATTAAACCATTAAACATAACTTAAAGCTTTGACTGTGCCAGGTCTAATGAAATCAACGACAATGTTTGTTTCTATTTTACAAACATTTCCTCCATAATTCTTCAAACCATGCCTTGATACCACAACAAGATATACTTTAATAGCCAATACTCTTAATGGAACATGCACCTACTTGCCTTAGCTTCCCTAGGTCACATATATTCTGGTTCCCAGGGTTGCTCTGAAATTGTCGGTGTATCTCTAACTGGACCATTCTTACTATCAACATAATATTTTTTTGGTACAATGACAATAATCTTATAAATCTGCATATCTACCCTTTCTTGGAGTTTAGGAACTCTCCATTTAATTCAACATATATGTTTCTTTCTTTAAAAAACCTAAAGGTGATGAAACATCCTTGAAGCAATTTAATCTTACCCATATATTGGATCATTTACTCTATCTTTGCACCTCAAGTAACATTATGTAACTGAAACTAATAATTTGATGCGGATTTTGGGCACATTATTGCAATTCCCGCAAACTTTAGAGTGCACCTGGATGCATAGGCAGACTGTTGAGCTGATTCCAACACAGTGAACCACCCAACTAGCAAGCTACACATCCAAACTGCACTTTATTTCTCTTCTGCTTTCAAATGTTTATCACGGTAAGACTCTATTCCAACAGAGCAACCTGCCTTTTCATTTTCATCAACCAAATTCCATAACTGTGGCTTGCATGTTTTTTATCTTTTGGTCAAAAGTATTAGATTTTGTTACTTGGCCAACAAATTGAAAGGTGTTTCCTCCATGGTTGGTTATACTCTAATGCCCTAAGGACACTGTGGGATTGCCTTGTCATATTTCCACTATTGCCTTGAATCTTCTTCCAGTCACCCCCTCCTCAAAATTTTAGCTTTGGTGCCATATCTTATGTGAACAACATTAAACAATTAGAGGACTGCACCTTAAAGAAATGGTTTGAGATACACATTGGAAACTACAATTGCACCACAGTTGATTGATGCCAATAGTTTGATCAATGTTGAAAATAACGCGTTACGAAACCTGTTATATTCCGTTACATAACCTAACGGAACCCCAACGCTACGTGACAACTGGAAATAACTCAGTGTACCATAACAATACGTTTTTTTTTATTTTATTTTACTTTATATTATGTAACGTTACCTTAAATTACGTTATGTTACGTTATTACAATTTTTTTTAGTAATTTCCATATTGTTGTTGATTATTATTTTGATTATTAGCGAGTTACTGTGATTTTCTTACTTGATTACTTGTTGGCTTGTTTAATTGCTTGTGAAATTGCTAACTTGTTTATTTGCGATTGTTTCCTTATTCACTTATTATAATTCCTCTTCGGTGACTAAAATATCTTATTTATTGATTCTATTAAATTTTTAATAGAACTGAAATCAACAATTATAAATAAAATAAATTAAACATTACAAGATATAAATTACAATAATGATAATAACTGGAGTTGAAATAAAAACTTAGAATCTTGTTTTCTTGTTTTAATAATGACTGGAATTACGATTGCAGACTTAATATAATTTGTGAAGATAAATATAAAAATTATTATATTATGTATTACAAAATGGTTTTATATTCTTTTCTTAGATATTTTTAAATTTATTTTTTATTTTATAAAAAATATTTTATATAGTTTTATATTTATTTTTATTAAATAAATAAGAAATTACATAACCTGTATTATGTGTTACGCTATATGTGACATAATCTAATAGAGGCAAAACATTACATATCGCTATTTTAAACATTGAGTTTGATTATAACGATAGCTAACCTCTAGATGCATAAATAATCTAGTTGAGTACTAAGAGATAAGATATTTGGATCTTCAAGGTAAGCAGTCATATATTTTGCATATCGTTCACACACAAGATAGTTGGCACCTAATCAATGCATTTCAAGATCTCCATGTGAAGATTAGTTGGCACCTAATCAATGCATTTCAAGATCTCCATGTGAAGATTAAGGCTCTGGCTAATCAGATGCTTGAAGGTAACAAGATAAGTAATTGCTTTTTATCATAAGCATATCATATGCATGACTATAAGTTATATCTATTACTTATGACGTGAGAGCCAGGTGTTCTAGCCTTCAGCACGTCCTGGCAGAGCATCCATGAAGTGTGCAGTTCCAAGCAGATTTAGAACTGAATAGCTAAGGACTGGAACAGATTAAATGCCCATTCCCACGTTTTCCCAATCAAAAAAATATTAATCTCTATCATCTGTTGACACCATTAAAAAAACTGTATGTGGTACCAGTACCATCAAGAGGAGTCTTGGGCCCATGTCCAAGATGTAAAAGAGCCGAAGAACTATCTCAATCCGTAGATTCTTTCTTTATAGGAACCTCCTTGTAAGACCCATGGCCAGCAAGGAGAGTGAAAGCAAGACAGAAAGAAGAAAATAGGAGCTTCAAAAAACAATGAGAGAAGAAAGGAAGAGGAAAGAAAAGGGCAAGGAGGGAAAAAAGATGTATATTTTGAGATAAGGATCTCACTGGCCTTATGTGATCCTTCCAAATCTAGGATGTATTTTGTTCTTCACCCTAGATAGATGGAAAACAGCTGATGAATACCTGCAACGGTGCAAGATAAGCTAATAACAGGTTCATTTAAAATTATTTGATGAATTTTGAAGTCACAAGGAAGAATAGATCTGAGGAGTTTCTAGAAACATATAGAACTTAGAAATACCAGCAAGTTGCTATTGTCCAAGATGATCATCATTGTGCTTCTAATGAGTCACCGCCAATGATCGCCCAAGCCCCAGTTGATTAACTTGTTATGCTAATAGCAGAACCATAGGGTAAGAAGAGTAAATGAAACTAAGACAGGCAGCTGAGAGAATTTGACTGAGTTTGTTGCGAGATTTAAGTGGATCTTGAACTGAGATTCCTAAATTTTGATTATTATTTGACCCCTCTATACTAGTTCTGCGATGTTTAAGAAAATCTCATTGTTAACCAAATCCTTGATTAAATAAGGAATTTCACTGCACTTCCACCCTTAGACACCTCAAATTAACATAAATAACCCAGACAGAACATTTTACTAAGAGGCTAAAAGACATCTGAGTCCCTGAAATTATTCAGAATTTCAAGGATGCCTTTTGCCTTAAATAGTTTTAATGACATGTTAAAAAAAAAAAAAAAAACTCTGGAAGGCCAGAAAATCCCCAAATTTATTATAGTCCTAAAAATAGACATAGGTGGAGAGTTTTGAATTGGGCTTTGCCAGCAGAACACTTTTTCAGAAAAATATCGGCTTATGGCATTTCAGTGATAAATCTTAATTAGCCAACAATTGGGGTTTGCTTTACTATTTTGGCAGCTTAGTAAACCACATTTATCTGCAGTCATCTAACTTCAAAAAATAGGTTACAGGTTACGTATATTTTATAAATACCTAGCCAATTAATTAAGCCCAAAAAGTTCAGGAGAAAAAATTTAAGTGCCTTACTCTGGTTCATAAAACTGCAGTTATACATATACAAATAACAAGCATGTAACTACGACTTAAAACAAAAATTTGAAAGGCAAACATACCCTTAATTTGTTATATCTAGTGTTACTACGAAAGCCTTTCACAGTTGATTTGGTAGATGTATTAGAAGATTTCGGTTTGTTCATTGACTTTTTTAAAATGATATAATATGCTTGTCAACATGCTCATCAAATTTTGCGATAAGAAATTTGACATGCAATTGCAAAATTGAGCAGGTAAAGAATTACTCATAGATTTTATCCTGACGTATTTATGTTTACATCCTATGTTGATTTGCACCAAGTAAAATACAACTATTGAGTACTTTATAGGTCATAGCACTTATTATTCCGATCCACACGTCTCATAAAACAAGAAAATTTTTATTAGTTATGTGATGTTTCATATGGTTATGAATATTATTTTAAATATATCCCCGATACAGCCAATATATATCTCCTGATATATTATATTTCGGAGTTTGCTTAGAGGATACGTTAAAAGAAGTGTTCATATCATTTTGCGTGCATATTGGTAAGTATTTGCAATATCGCCCAATATAAAACTATGATGCATCACTTCGATATATCGACCGATACGGTTTTTTTTTAATTAATTCTTTGAACTCAAAAATATATTTGGTGTTCATACCCAATATTATTCCCATGCGTAAAAAAAAACCCACTCTTTCACCTCTGCTTAAATTGACTAGATTTTCAAATTGTTTTTGCAGAAACTTGAGAGTGAGAAATGCAACTACAAATGCATGTGTGTATATTATGTCATTATATATATATATATATATATATATATATATATATATATATATATATATAATGTCATATTAGTTAAATAGATGAAATTAAATCACCTTAAAAATATCAAATTTATATATTTAGTGTGTATATATAATGTTTGATATGGATGTCCGATATGAGCTCATATCCCCAATGCATCGTCCAATATATAAAGAACCCATCCGATACAATCCCGATATCCGATATTTAGAAATCCGGATATATTTAGAACCATGTTATAAAACAACCCCGATATGAGAATCGGGGGGGTCATCTTTCACTTTTTCAAAAGCCTTCCACATAGGGATTGGACCATTAGTTTCCAGGCTTGTAGCATCTTTTATCACCACCATGAGCCCTAGAGGAACCCATGGCACATTGGTGAACTTAATCAGGAAGTGTCATTCTGTGCTTACATTCATTACAGGGCTACCAAGGCATGATTTGTGGTCATGAAATGACAAAGATGGGAATATTTTGGGGATATTACATGCTAAATATAATTTCTTTTGGCAGAAATTCTGTGCGTGACCAATATACTTCTGAAATTCAGCATACTTTTACAAGTTTGACATCTCAAATTTTTATGTTGAAAAAGTTATTTGCTATTGTTATGTTGCTATAATGAGTGATGAACACAGAAACAAGGTGATTCCTCGCTTATTAAGCATATAGCTGACCCTACTGTTTTTTCAATCCTTTTCAAATAGACTGCCTATTAGTAGCTGTTGAGAGGGTGTGCAATAGTGAAGAAAATTTACACAGCAGCAAGTTTATTGTTGAATCTTGGAGTCATATATTTTCCTAATAAACAAGCTTACATGTAATAAAATCTAACTTGAGCCAAGGAGTATGACTACTAAAGTATATCTGGAGGTTGTAATATTCCTACTGTTTTTGATAGTCTTTGAAACTTCTGGTCTTCAACAATGCGATGAGGGGCACCCCCTCTAGATCCTGACAACACTCGGTGGTTGTATGTTTTTCTTGACAGGGTACTGGAAACCAAATCGGCAGAGCATGTCACAATCCTAAATTGAAAGGTATCTGCTCATAATCGCTCCAATGGACTCCAAATTGCTAGCATTTTGGAGAAAAGGACAATGGTAAAACTCCATAATTTTAGTGTCCTCCAGCAATAGTTACTAAGATGGGTGACTCTTGTAATACATCTTGTAAGATGTATGTTGTTCTCCACTGAAAATATCATCTTACACAATAGACAGGCTCATGAGAACTCTAGGTGAATTTGGAAAGTTCCTCACAAGGTTTAACAACATGGAATTGGTATATGCATCAACCTTAATATTCTGGCTGAAACTTTTAGCCCAACGTTCTGTCCAACAATAACATAGGGATATTCTGCCCCATGGTATTGTGATCAGGCATGAAAACCGATACACTAGTCTGAAATTCCTACAAATATTATATAGGAACGTGACAAGGCAAAAGGAAAACAAGATCACTAACCTATACTTGGGGAAACCCATTCCAAGAACAGATGCAATGTCAAGATCTGATGCTCTTAGGACAACTCCTTCTTCCATAACTCTGCATGCCTCGTTTATAACAGGAAAGAAAATCATCTCCAAAATCTCTTGGTCACCAACAGATACAGGCTGCAACAAACATTAGTTAACCACTTCAGGTACTGTACAGTGAAATAAATAACTAATAACTACCCACTTAGATGCCTGTAGAAAGGGGAGAGATACAGAGGAAGGAGGGACCTTTCCGTTAGGCATGATATTTTTACGCCTTACAGATTCCTGAATGATTGCCTGCACACTAGGATCTGGTTTGGGCTTACTTCCCTTCTCATACAAGTAGTAACCCTTTCCATTGGCTTTTCCTGTCAGACATAAGTTGCAATCATACATGAATCATAAACTTATATTGGGACAAAAAGGTGCTTAATGATATAAAGAAAGATAAGAAAAATTGATAACAAAATATATAAATTAAAAATCAATCTCATCTGTACCATATCGCCCACTTGCAACCATCAGTTCCAACAGATCACACTGGAAAGTCCGGCCCTTAAAGGCAGGTTCATATATTGACCTGACTGCCAAAGCAACGCCATATCCAGCCACATCTGCAAGTCTGTCAAATTAACCAAAGTGGATAAGTATAAAATTTGGAACCATATTTTCAATGTAACTATAATTTTACCCACAAAAAAAAAACATAGACTAAGTCAAATCTAACTTAAACCCCAAGCCTGACTACTGCACACTAATCAGCACACTTACAGATCCCATGCATGAAGCCTCAAGCTTCTAATGTCAAAGTGTTGGATACCAATCCTATAACTTTATGTCAATGATGTATTAATTTGGATGATTCCTGCCTATCTATACATGAAAGGATTAACTGCTCAACCCCAGGAAATTCTATTTACGCACGACAAATTACTTTTGACACCCAACTTACTCTTTACACCAACCTTCCATTTTGAAACATCACTAATTTACTATTTTTCCCAAATTTAACCCTCCCCCCTCTCTCTCACCCCCCTATTTTCGTCTATCACAACTGAGTCTTAAAATTCTCAAACTTTCCTCCGAGTTCTACTCGTCTGTCCCCCCACCTCAGTCATCACTCCCAACTCCGTTGCCACTCATCACCTTCAACACCACCCTCCGCCTCTAGTCCCAACCCTTTACTCCGATCGGTGACTGACCATCACGCTAACAAAAAAAATAAAATAAATAACAATCAATTGCAAACAAAAACGCATTAAAAACTCAGAATAATTTTAATCTGTACCTAAAATTTGTCTTTCGACACCAATTGTAAGTTGGATTTTTCCATTTACTTAAAAAAACTCAAACTTTAAAACATAATTTCGCTCATCACAGTGAATTCGAAGAATTTAATATTCTTCCTAATTTTTTGAGGAATATGCGAATATAAAAATTTTAGAGAGTTGGAAAATCGATGAGTTTGTGAGAGATGTTTTTTTTAAGATTTAAATAGCACTTTTTTTAAAAAAATTTAATATTTTTTTTGGGTTTTAGAGAGAGAACTGAGGAAGGAGATAATGATAATATTTTAAATTTTTAAGAAATTTTAGAGATTTTAGGATTTAAAAAGGTAAATTAGTCAAGAAAAAGATTGGCAAACTTATAATTAGTTGCAAGTTCTAAATTTATGCGTCAAGAGTAAATTGTTGTGCATAAGTAGAATTTCCCCTCAACCCCTGACATCTGTTCATGGACACAATTCCCTAATGTGGATTTCGAACATGTGAATAGATTGAATCCACTCTATTTGATAGCATAAAGAGAGAGCTACCTGTGTCACTATTAGCAATATCATATATGGTAAGATGTACCATGGAAGAAATGAGCAAACAATCCATATATACCCATGATGTAAGTCAATACACCCTTCTGTGGAAGAGAGTAGAAAATCTGTAGGAACTTGGAAGATATGCACATAAAATTACATGCACCTGTGAGAAACATCTGTTAGATCATCCAGGAAAGGAAGGTGTCAGCAAGTGTAATAATGATTCTGCAGTATAGTGACTGTGGCGAACAATGATAAGGCGTAATACGCAATGTTCATTTCTCCAAACATTTTAATTCATAGGGAAAACACAAAGTAGTCATAATAAAAATGAACGATCCCAATCACCATAATCAGCAACTTAAATAGTTAAATTACTGATATCTGCATGTCGTGCTTGTGTAGAGATAAAACTAAAACAAGACACCCACATTAGACAAGATGCACACTTCAAGGTGACTTAGACTCTTGATTCCTTTCATAACACAAACCCATTAATAATAAAACAAGTACAGCAGTTTGGGGGGAAAAAAGCATGGCAACAAATTGGAGAAGAGCGTTCCCTAGTGTAGAATTTTCTTCTTATTGGTTCTGCAGGGAACATGGGAGAGAGGTGCAAGTCATAAGAGACGACCACTTATTCCACATTACTATAACTAAAGATGCTAGAAGGAAAGGAAGATGGGAACTCACACAATCACGAATGTATACACAAACTTGTAGCATAAAAGTTCTGTCCTCGGAGTTGGATCAGTCTCTTTATAGTTTATATCGTGACCTAGAATTATTTTGTTAGTTTTAATCCATTAAGCCAAATTTCTCATTTTCGTTGAGTATTCTTTCCTTTCCTACAAGATGAAGTCATTTTTGAAATGTCCAATAACCTTTTTGCCAACTCAACTTAGTATCTTTTTCAAGATTTACAGTCAGAAAGAGGGTTGCAAGCATGAGGTGGATTGTATTATCTTGAGGTTAGTAGTTCTGTTCCATCAGCAACATTATCTACTTTGTGACATCAGCAACATTATCTACTTTGTGACATCAACATTATCTACATGGCAGCAGGCAGCTCTCTTTATGCCACCATGATTGTCAAAGTGAAGTGGTTTTTGAATTCTTTATAATCACAAAATACTGATAAATTGAAGGAGAAAAATTCTGTAGAATATGTATATGGCCTGCAAGAGTTAGATGTTCAACAGTGAAAAAAAAAAAAAAAAAAAAAAAAAAAAAACATGTTCAAAAAATGAGTGTAGAAGACATGAGAAGGCTGGTAATCTGCTAAGAGAGGATAATCAATTAATGCATTCATAAGAATTAAGAGGTTGCCTCTAGTGAGGATGAAATGAGGGAGAAGATAAGAGATATTTGGGCACATGAAATAGATGTCAATGCGTGCATCATCATGTGCACCATTGAGGAGAAGATATAGAATCACAGTTAATGAAGCAATGAGGAATAGAGTTGGGCCTAAATGAAATTGACTAAGATAATTAAAAAAGACATGATAGTATTTATATTTTCCTTTAACCAAACAAATAGCTCAATGGAAGAAAATGATTCATGTAGCTGGTTAGCTGAACCAAAATTGGAATAAAGGATATGTCGCTGCAGTTGTTGTAGATCATTGGGGACTACTTTTTCTGGTCCCAGTTGTTTAGACTTTCTTTAGTAGGCAATTGTTTTACCTAACACTAATTTACATTTCATGAAAAGCTGTTAAGAATTGTCTTGGATTTTCATTCATTTTAAGTTGAAATACAGACTCGATTTGGAGTATCATGTGTTTCAAGGATTGATTAAGCAAAGGAATACCTTGATAATTCCCATCCAAAATTCATCATGATCATGAAATTAACATCGACCATTTTGCTCTCTCTCTAAACAAAATGATGATGTTAAAAAGACTTGGCTCAGCTCAAATTTGCAGGTTCTTTACCCATTGAATGCTTTTAAACAATAAAAGTTTTGATGTTATTCTTATTGCTTGCATTTAGTTAACCGGTTTCCCATCTTGGTCCTTTCCAAGCAAATACGTTTATCAAGTTTCATTCCTTTGAGACGTTCCTGGCATTGTCCAGCATTTTTCACCAACGATAGTATTTGGTAGTGTTTGCATTGTTCATAAACTTGTCCCTACGCTAAAAAGTCCAAATCATACTCTATCGAGTGTTTTTCTTTAGGATACTCATTGTATTAAAGAAGGTTACCATTGTTACTGACCTAAAATGAATAAGAACATCAAGTCAGCTAATATCCCATTGTTTTGTTAAGGTAAATTAGACTCCCTCTCCAAAAAAAATAAAAAAAAATAAAATAAAAACCCCATCCCACTCCAGACAAAAGGAAGCAGGCAATTCTGACTAAACCCCTGTACTCTTTTGCGCATCATGTAGCCCCCTCTTTTGCGCATCATGTAGCCCCCAAAACATGAAATCGTAAAATGCTTGGTTTAACCAACACAGCCCCCTCCCCCCCCCCCCAAAAAAAAACCCAAAAAAAACACACCAACCCAACCCCACACCAAAAAAAAAAAAAAAAAAAACCCTCCTCTCTCCCCTTCCTTCCTCAAATGCATTCAGAAAGTCTAATGGATCAAAATCCATTGGTCTTAGGGTTGAGTAGTTTCCTAGGAGCCTGGGACGATAGAGACTTCAAGGTTGCAGCGTTTAGACTTGGGAATATGAAGAATCAAAGGGTCTTGATTTAGGATTGGGTTTAGAGTTGCTTTTAAGGCTGAGATTATGGAAATTAGAGAGTTTTTATGTACAGCGTTAAGGTTATAAAGTATCCATGGTTGTTAGTTCTAGTGTTGGCTGTATGATAGGGTTTAGAGTTAGACTATGAAGAATCAAAGAATGGATTTAAAAGGTCTGAAGGGAAGTAGATGGGAGGGAATGTCGATCAAAAAGAGGAAAGAGGGAATGAACCCATGTTAGATTTATACCAAATAAGGTAGGCAAAATTCTTTTAACATGCCAATTTAAGCAACAACAAGACACTTTTTTTACTATATCACCATGATTATTGCCCTAAAAATGATATATCAGGTGGTATTATCAGATGTATCGAAAACAATGGCTGCCACTTACCCGTGAAGAAGCAAAGGGGGGTCAGTATTTTACAAAATAGTTTATGTGGCCAATTATGCGGCCCAAAAACACATCGACTTGAGTTTATGTGCCCTCATTATGTGGTCAGATCGCATAAGCAAGCTTACGAAGATTATATGCCCCACATAGATCTATTAAATAGCATTTATGCATTATTTTTACTTAGTTGCAATAAAAAACAACTCTAGCTCAACTCCAAACCTTCATGCATGTGAAATTAAGAACAACGCCAGAAAAAAGAAGTAAAGATTAAGCACATTAATATTATTATATATTTTTGGTGCAAGCAAACGTAACTCCAAGGGAGCTCAAACTCTCTTTTTTCAATAACTAAAGATGGACTTTGAGAAGTCAAGGAACGAAAGTTTAGAACTATATGCTAGGATACGTACATGTAAAATAACTCTGCATAATAATTGTAGAAAATATAGTAATTGTAAACAATATATAGATGAGTGTTATTTTGTGATTGTTGATGGTCTATGTGAGAGTGTAAAAGCTATAACATTAATCATTATAGTATGAGTTTCATTAATGTAGTATTATAAATTTATAATTGATGATTTCAATGATTGCCAAAAGTTTTACGTACTTATCTTTTGGGATTGTATAGAATTTAAATATGTATATGTGTTTTGCTATATTTATATATTCACTTCAATTTTGTATGATTTCGTATAATTTCACGTAATCTACTTAATCACCACATAGTGTACTTATTCATTATGCACTCCTAAACCACAAAATAATGAAATTATTGTTTACAACATTGAGGGGAATTTTTGACCATAAACCGTCTCTAGGGAGTTATGGTTCATCTGTTTGATATTTTCAAAGCTCTCATAGTCATAGATTACCCTATCCTCTATAGTGTCAGTTTTCGTATGACAAACTTATTACGGTAGCTTCTTCATATCTACTAAAGTTGGCATCATCACACAAATGGTTATTTATATAGGTTACTGATGACTCGTATTATTATCCCTTGATGATCTAGTGTTTGAGATGATTTTCTTAGTTCAATTTCTAATTATATTATTTTATGATAATAAAGCAGTGCCTATATTGTGTACAACCGAGAGTTTCTTGTGAGAACAAAGTAGATTGAAGTTTTATTGCAGTTGACAGGAAAAGATGATGAATATATTTCTTCACCCTCTCTGGCATGCATATATTCATGCTCATTTCAAATCACAAAAACTTTAACCCAAGTAAAGCAGTACCTTGATAAATACAACAACAACAACAACTAAACCTTTTATCCTAGTACTCTTTTAACTTGTCCTATAAAGATAAACTCCACTTACCGAAGATAGGCTACATGAACCAAAAGAGAATTCTGTCGGATCATCCGGATGATCCTTCTCCACTTACTAATATTGAGTCTTCATTTAGGCCTTTGGCATATATATCTTTTCGTATCACTTTCATTCATATTTTCTTCAATTATCTCTTTACTCTTTTAACTTGTCCTATAAAAATAAACTCCACTTACCGAACTGGTGCATCCACAAGGCTACACATGGCCAAACCATCATAAATAGTTTTTTTGCATCTTCTCTTTTATAGGGACTATGCCTATTTTAGCAAGAATATTCTAATTATTCAATTATTTAATTATCTCTTATAGTGTTACCATACATCCAACGAAGCATACACATCTCTGTAATCATATGTGAATGATGACTCTCTATAGTCCAATATTCTATCTCATATAAGAGAGCTAACATAATAAAAGTCCTATAAAATACTTCTTTAGCCTTAATGAAATGGTAAAGTCACATAAAACACCCATTACATTCCTCCATTTTAAGTAGCCAGCTTGAATTTTATGGTTGAAAGCATTATTGATCTCCTTATTCTTTTGAATAATAGAATCCAAATACCTAAGCTGATTACTCATTGCTATCCCGCGCCCATCCAATATAGTCTTGGATTCTCTATTTACTAAATTTGCACTTAATATACTTTGTCTAGGACCTACTTAATCTAAAACCTCGAGATTCTAATGTTTACCTCTATAGTTCCAAGTTGACACTTACTCACTAAGATAATATGATTCGCAAATATAATACACCAAAGTATCTCATCATGAATGCCTCTAGTAAGCTCATTTGTTACTATAGCAAATAAGAGAAGGCTCTAATAAGCTCATCCTGAACAGCACCTTGATAGATATGGATGCAAAAAATAATATTCATCTAAAACCTTAAAATTGAAAAGAAAAATATTAATAGAATAAATTGAACCATCTCACTCATACAGTCTACAGCTCTATAACTTATAAAAGTAAATGCAGATTCAAAAGCTTCTGTTCTTGCAGCAAAGCAAAATCTTGGTAGATGGAAAGGATAAAAAGCATCATAGTATATGAATTACACAGAGGCCCTCATAATGAGTGCCCAACGATACTAGTTAACAAGCATTAATCAGCGGTACTCTTTTTTCCTTCTCACCTTTTCCAAAGGAAGTTTTGACAAATGCATAAATTGTCTTCCGTTTGCTCATTAACCCATCATGCAGAAATCGAACTTCACCAATGAGGTTAACAAATGGAAATTATATAATGTTGAAGAGAGAAGAGGTTCTTTTTCTTTTCTGGTTTCTGGTGTAGATCTGGCGGGCGATCTCCAGGGCATATCTCCCACGTGAACAAGTTTAACTAATGAGAGGTTATTTTTTGCATTTTGTCTTTTTTTTCCCCTTTCAAAAATGTATTTTAGCACATTATCCTTCTACCCATTTATCCACCTTAAGAAAGTTGTGGTAATCACCCTTCTAACCAAGTGTTTCTTTGTCCTTATTGATGGAGAACACCCAACCAAGTTAGTTAATACATGCAAATCTATTGACATTTTTGAATAATATGCCCATCCCTGTAATTTAAGCTCTCCACTTTGGTGAAGCTTCCATTGAACTTTAATGCACTAGCAACAAACTAGTTTTAACTTATAGGAATGGTAACTTATAGGAGTGGTATTATTTTTCCAATTATCATATTAAAAAAAGGAAAAAATACTGCCAAAAAAGAATAAAGATGAAAATATTTCACTAGAATGGTCAGTGCAAGAATTTATTGGTTGCTATTAATTACAGCAAAAGGTCTGTCTTCTATATGTCCTAATATATAAAGAAATTAATAACAAACTATCTGCCATACTAGTTTTATGAGTATATATCAAGAGACATGCAAGAACCAATTAGGGATAATGAAAAACTTACTGGAAGGGTCCCATTGGCATACCAAACTTGCTGATGACAGAATCAATTCTGAACATATCAACACCAAGATGTAGCAACAATTGTGCTCCTTGGGAGTAGGGGAAGAAAGTCCGATTAACAGCAAACCCAGTGCAGTTTCCTACCACAACAGGAACTTTCTTTATCGTCTTTCCAACAGTCATGAGATCAAGAATTACTTGGGGAGATGTCTTCTCTGTGCGGACTATTTCCAGCAGAGGCATAACATGAGCAGGACTGCAAAATTCACCATTTCAGAAATATGAAAACAATAATATACCAATAACAGTTCATTTAATGCCAACTGTTTATTTCTGTCAAAGTTGAATATGACTTGTACCATCATGTCACATCGCCAGAAATTTTATGTAAAACAGAGATTCAATAAGGTTAATGCCATGTATAAATTTGAAAATACACAAAAAAGAACCCTGCATAAGTGGGAATCCTAGAAGTACCAAGAGTATCAGACTCATAAAGATCTTCTTCTGGATGGAGAACAAGTTACATAAAGAAAAAGCGAAACTCTGAAACAGGAATCGTAACTTTCAGGAAAGACAAGTTCCAATCTGGTTAACGGTAAGGTCTGTGCCACAAACCGACGTATAGCTAGTGCAATGGCTGCTAGACCATGCAAAGTGGACAAGGCTAATAGGGGCTTCTGGGCTTAGGTGTGCGCTCAGTTTTTTCCAAGGAGACATTTAACATCAACGATGACATTGAAACAGACCTACTTGAACCCTTGTGGCTGAGAGATACAAAGGACTTAAGAAAGTTGTATACAAAAGAAAAATTCCTCCACTTGAACTTCAAAAAACCACCTAAGACCCAGTAGACAACACATTTTGCCTACATTCTAGTGTTACCAGTAGCACCCATTATGTTACTTGATTGACAAACATAAATTTTGTTGTTTAACAAATGACAAATGTCATCGTGGTATTTTTTTTTTTTTTTTTTTAAAAGAAGATTCTAGCTAGTTTTACTTCTCAATTATCAAGAAAATCAGGCTGTAAAAAAGTAATTATGTTTCAGTATATTAGTGATTAGACATCATATCAGCTTCTTACTCAAAAAAAAAAATGTCATTTTTTTTTTAATAACCTTCTAACTACTGCCACATAGGATACTAAATTGCCTACAACCTACAAGCAAAAGTCATATGGCAAGGTTTTAAATCTGACTTTCAATCTCACCCCCCGCCCCCCCCCCCCCCCCCCCCCCCCCCCCCCCCCGCCCGTGCGACTTCAGTTTTAAATGTGATGGAGGTCAAGTTTGATAAAGATTAGTCTTCTATTTACTTGATTAGGATTAGTTTTTTTTTTTTTTTTAAAACTCTAAAACAAAGTTGGCTTAGGTTTTCGATTTGTTTGAACATATTGTGCATGTATGTTTTCTATATATATGTTTGTAAATATATTTTATGGAAATTAAATAATTTATTTTGAAAATTTGCGTGCATGTGACTTACTTCTTCCAAATTATTAGTGTATGATTTTTGAGAGGGTGGGTGTCTGGATAGGAGGCTCAAATTCTTTATCAAACCATAATCGTATCTCCAATTCCCAATTCTCCACAAATCCTTCGCTTTTGTTCTACATCTAATTTGGCATCAAAACTCAAAGATCCAAGCCCATCTCCATATTCATCAACTTCCATTTCTTTTTATTTTGCTTTTTAGTTTCGAATAGGAAAAAATCAAAGAAAAAGATTTTTTTTAAAAGAAAAAAACAGGCGAAAAATTGAAAAAAATCTTCTATAATCATAAAAAGTCCAGCAGCCATCAATCTCTTTGATTAACTACATTCAACTTCATCATCTTTATCATCAGCATCAGTCATAATACAAGTCTCTCGGAATCGAATCACTACCAACAATCTCTCCAACTTAAATCAGCCTATGACACTCATCACTAAAGTCACCAAACCCCATCTTTGTTCGCAGACTCATCGCTCCCATCAGTAAACTCCACCGCCTTTACCGCATACTGATCAAGCCCTGTCGAACTCGTTGTCTTCCAGAAGCTTCCAGATTGAACCCCGTTGCATACAAGACCTCGCCAACCACATGATGAAACCTCCCGAACCCCGCCAGCATCTCCCAAGCCTCATCATCGTCATATGAAGTTTCTCTGAAGACAAGCATCCAGATTCGACCACCCTACAGCCTATCCTATCTCTCTCGATGCTCCCCACCCACAGCCGACCTATCTAGCCACAACAGCCTATCCTACCTCTCTCGGTGCTCCCCACCCACAGCCGACCTATCTAGCCACAAGAGCCTCACTGGAGCCTCCCAGGTCCTCCAATCCTCTGACGGATCCATTCCCAACTCTTACGCTTCGCAGTGAACCAATCTACTTGAGTTTTTCGACAATTAAGTCTCTCGTATTTGATTCGAGACCCAATTTCAAGATAAAAGATCTAGGCGCAATCCAAATCAATTCGGATCCATAAACATTCAACTGCAGGCACAAACTGAATCAAATATGACTAGGTCCAATAGGTCCAGACAGTGTTCGAAAAACCAAAGAATTTGGAAAAGTACTCATCTGAGTACTCGAACTTGGAGAGAGACCAAGTACGAGCGGCGAAAACCGCTCAAAAACTTGAACAAAATAACTACTTGGAGCCGAGTACTTAGTACTCGCCGAGCTCAGAAATTGTTGGGTGGATTGGATTAGTTTCAGGTCAAATTTGCTTTGACCTTACCCAAACTAGCAGTCATTTTTCCTTGGAAGGAAAACCCGACCAGGTTAGGATTTTTTCACCCAAACCCTAAATCCCTGATCACTCCCCTCTTCGGCGACCACTCTCCCGAATCTTCAACTCTGCTCACTCCCTCTTCCGACCACTCTCTCCCAACTTTTGACTCTGCTCACTCCCTCTCCTGACTAGCTCTCTCTCTCTCTCTCTCTCCCCCTCAGTCAAGGCCCGATTACTCTCTCTTGATAAACTCTCTCCCCCTCGATCACTCTCTCAGTCTCTCCCTACCAATACTACCAATAAAAGCTTTGTCTTGCCTGGCCAAGGCCCAATCACTCTCTCTCTCCTAACCAGCAAGAACTCTCTCTTGCCCGACCAATGCTTGATCACTCTCTCTGTCACTCTTCTTCGCATGCCAAGACTGTAAGTAATATTATCATGAATTTTAATTTTGTTTTAGTTTTTTTTCCCTTTAAGTAATGAAATTCAGTTTTAGTTGATTTTACTTCGGATTAATCTTAGATAATTTTTTTGGGAATATTGATGAGGGTTGTAGCCTGTAAGCAATGGCATGATGACATTTGCTGCAATATTTGGCATGATGTTAATCTTGGCGGTAAGCAATGGCATAATGGCATGATGTTAATCTTGGTGAATTTTTTGTTTATCTTAGATAAATTTTTATAAATTATTGATGAGGGAGGAGTATGCTGGCATTGTTGTCATTGTTGCAATATTGATGAGGAATTTTTTGCTTTTGCCATGTTTACAAATTACTGGTTATGTTGGCATCATGGCATTTATTGCAATAACTAACTTTTAAACTAGTTGATGCATAATTATGTGTGTTGGATTAATTTAAATTTGTATTTAAATAAAACTACATACTTGATGGATAAAAAATGACAGATTTGATATACTAGTAAATTCTAGGAATTTTTATTATTTTTAAAGAATAAACATTGCATAATATGATTAAATGAATAATATGATTAGATAATAGTACAAAGGAACAATACGATCAAATGAAGTTAAATGAATAACATGATATCTAGCTGTTGTGATTTTTTAAGATTTCTTCTTCTATTTGTTATGTCATAACCAATGGCATCGAATTCTAGTGTTAGTGGTGCTACGAGAGTGACTCCTAATATCAGTCAAGATGTTGACTTTACGAATAAGCCAATGGGCTCTAAGGATACTGGATGAAAATATGGGAAGCTTCCGAAGGCGGATAACTATAGAGAGGTATAATGCAGGAGGTGTAGAAAGATAATGTATGGAGGAATCAATCGGCTTAAGCAACACACTGCCGGCGATGGTGGAGAAGTGAGCAAGTGTTTTTAGCAATAGATGAGGAGAGACGCCTCTGTAAGGAGAATTTAAAGGCTGCAAAGATGAAGAAGGTAGACAAAAAGGAAGAATGTGAAGTGCGGCAAAAGGTACGAATTTATGAAGAAAGAGAGACTGAAGATCTAGAATTGTCTCTTATTAGCTCAAAAAAGCCTCATGTGATAAGTCCAGGATTGAATGGTGGACGAGGGTAAATTGAAAAAACTGTGTTGAAAGAGGCAGAGTTAAAAACATGGAAGGAAATTACTTATGAAAAGTTGAGTATGTGGACTTATGCAGCTAAAATTCCATTTTATAAATTTAGCATGCCATAAATTGATATAGCTTGTGAGGCCAATTGGCAGATATGAGAAAGGTTTCAAGAGTCTAAGTGAATATCAATTGCGGGTGCCCATTCTGGATCAAGCATATGCGAAGGTGAATAAGGAACTTGAGAAGTAGAAGGAAGCATGGTGGATGCAGCATATACATTGATGGGTGGACAAATAGGATGCGCCACAATGTGATGAATCTTTGCATGCACTGCAAGAATGACACTAGTTTTATCAAATCTATTGAAGACTTTGCTTTAGCGCATACAGTAGAATATATATTTAAATGGGTTGAGTGTATTAAAGAGATAGGAAAACATCGGTTGTTACTGACAATGTGGACTGAGAGATGAATGTCGATTGAGAGATTGGAGTCTCAATTTGCTTAATAACTGAAAGAAGTGGGATATCCCGATAATTTAAGTGCTTTTAGGTGAGGTATCAATGTTATATCTGTGCTAGTGCTTAGGGAGGACGGGCATGAAATTTTGTGGTTGATGGGAAACTTGGAGGGGTCTTATGACATGAAGGCTATAAAATTACAAGTGATACTAGCATGAAATGGGTAGCAGGAGGGTAAATTTGGAGGCTTCATGTCCCTTCCAAACTGGAATGTTTTTTGTGAAAGCTAGTCCATGGTAGAATTCAGGTAGCTATGGGCATAATCTAGCGAGCAATGCAAGTTAATCCACTTTGTGATCATTTATTGATAATTTTGAAGACATTAATCATACAATAGTGGACTATCAACACCCTAAGTAGGTTGGAGATAAGGTGTATGATGAAGGTTTGTCTTAATGTTCTAGTGGCATGCTCCATCTGTTTCTAGCTTTATATACTTTGGCTAGGAGGCTTGTTTTTTAAAGAACCGGTCCATGAAGATTCTTGCTTTACTATTTGCTTCCTGACGTATACGCAAGAGCCTCAATTTGCAGAGTTTTCAAGAAATATTGTATCGTTTATCCACTGTTTGTATTATTGCTTTGCAAGGAGTTGACTGAAGAGTTTCAGACTGTGAAGAAGGTAGAGGGTATTCTGAATCCTCAAAGTAGTACAAGATTGATAAGACTCAGATGGGACCCACCCACAAGTGGTGAAACCAAATCAAACTCGTGCCTATGTGTGTAAGAACCGCAATTTGAAGCATTTTCAAGGAATATTGTGTTGTTTATCCACTGTTTGTATTATTACCTAGACAGAGCTAACTAAAGAGTATTGGACTGTCAAGAAGGCAGAAGCATCCCAATTCCTTTCAGTGTTACAAGATTGATAAGGCACAGATGGGACCCACCCACAAGTAATGAAACGAGATCAAACTTGTGTCTGCATATGATGGGGAGGTGGTATTTGTGGGTTGTGGAGGGATGGATTTGGCCAAGGGTGCATCACGTGGATTTATCTACAGGAGTCCGGGGTACTTTGCCTGCAGCGGGGTAGTGCGGAGTTGCAGGGACTCCAAAAAGGTGTCCTAGTTGCAAAGAATTGGTTCCATAAGTCCAACCATTAGATTGAGGGGGTTTTGTTACTTGTCACTGTGTGATCAGTGCTCTAATACATGACTAACCGACTGATTCCATTGTGGTCAACCTCTGCAACAGGGATGTTATTAGCATGCTGACTGATGTCTTTCCCTGCTTGGAGGTAATCCTATATCTAGAGAACTGATAAGCAGGTCGTGTGGTTGGTTAAATAGGGGCAAGGGACTTGGGCAGAGTTTTGTGGCTCCGGGGTTTTCCATTTGAATTGGTCTCATTATGTAATAAGACGGTAGTGCTAGTATTTTTGAAAGACAACATAGATGCTTCGACTTGATTAGCAAACAGAAGTACCCAAATAAAAAATTAAAAAAAATTGTACTGGTTTTCAAGGCATTCTCTGGACTACATTATTAATAAACAACTGATCTATCTTCCTTAATGTTCAATTTGCTATATACATATGACAGAAAGACACCGACCTGAAAAAATGTGCCCCAACAATGCGATCCTGTGAATGTGTCTTTTCTCCAACAACATTCAGATCAATGGTTGAAGTGTTAGTTGCCAAAATGCAGTGTGGAGGACAGATCTTTTCAATCTCACTAAATATTGATTGCTTCAGTGGGATCTTCTCGATAACGGCCTAGAAATGAAAATTCATTAGAAAAGGTCACAGAAAAGAACTTTTGGAGAAAGATTTTAACAAAATATACAAACAGACATAAATATGTGCACAATCTTAGCAAGATATCCATCAATACATGCACTCCATACATCCTATGTGTATATGACATTCATGTCCAAAGATGTATCTTACGTTCTAAAAAACTCTAAATAATTTTCATTTTCTAGGATTTATCTTTTAAACAGTGGCCCTAGAAAAGGAAATCTTTTAGAAAAAGATCTGAGAGAAGAAAATTTTTTAGACAAAGATCCTAGCACAATATAATCTAACTAGAAAAAGAAAAAATGGATAATTATTAGTGACTCTCTGACCAGAATCTAGGAACAAACTGAACGCAGACTTCATGTGCACAGATAGCTAGGAGGCATGGTACTTATATAGAAAATCCACGTAGTGGCGGACACCATCCAAGGCAAGACACTTCTTGCTACGTTACTGCTGTTTAGTACGTACTTTTTCATATTTTATCATGCATCAGTGTACAGTACCCATGTTGGAGTGTCCATGCTGTGCAACCTAGATAGAAAGGCATGCATGCGACATAGTAATATGCACAGAAACATATACACACGCACATGCAAGCACATATGCTTAACTGAGACAACATTAAAATAGTACCTTTCAGCAGTTACAAAAGGTAAGGACATGGAAAGAGAGGCACACAATTGAGACCTTTCATGCTATGAGCACGTAGGCTGCATTGGGTACATGCAAGTCGAGGGACTTTAACCAGGTTAATATTGCCAGTCATTTTTTTGGCTAAGTGGGTTTGACTAACCTGAGTTAACGAATTAGAGAAGTTAAATCGGGTGGTTTACCAACCCAAATATATAGGTGGGTTGGTTTGTTCGTATTGCAAATAAAAACCATAAGTACACATTGCATCTCAATAACCCTTGCATCTCTTCTCATCATGCCAAACACAAAAATTCATCGGCTGTTTCCCAAAACACCTTATCCAAATGGTTAAAAGTATGGCATTATTAACTTAATCTAAGTTACCATTAAACCATTTTTACTAATGCAGAATAGTTTTTGGTCTTCACCATCACCAAACAACGCCTCAATGAACTTATTGAACATGACCTCACTACTCTCCAGAGAGAGTAAGAAATACCTTGAAATATGAGCTGTCATACTATGTGTTATGTTAGAAAAAAAATGGATATATTCTCCCAAACAAAAATGCATATGATAAAGTGGAACAATCTACTTTGCTGCATGCAGGCTTTATGCACTGGGATATTTTTATCTTATAATGATTTTATAGATCCTTTAATTAGTTTTAGAGCAATAAGAAAATGTTCACCTCTATAACCATGTCTACATCCTTGAACTCTGAGTAATCAAGTGTCCCCTTGATAAGTGACAAAGCCTTGCCCATCTTATCCTGTGTCAATGATCCTTTCTTCACGAAGCCTTCAAGATTCGCTGGCAAACAAGTTCACAAACAAGCTTCTCAGAAGCATGTAACTGAATTTGATGGAATTATAAACATGCGAAACTAAGATAGCCAGCTGCGTCTTTCGAAGTTCAATTTCTTTTTCAGAAATGCATGACTATAAGAACATGTTAACTTATTCGTAGAAGGAACAGAAAAAGGCAGAAAATGCCAGCAGAGGATGAGCATCTATTCAATTAACTACCTGCTACTGATTTCAAGCCTTTCTGCAGGAACACATTATCAATTTCCTTGAGAATGACATATGTGCCACTTAGTATTAGAGCAGTAGCTATGCCAGAACCCATCAGACCGCCACCAATAACTGCAACCTTTTTTATCCGCCTTGGTTTGAGCCCAAGGTCAGTAACATTAGGTACCTGTCAAATGGGGGAAAGAAACATAAAGGAAATCATAATTAAAATTAGCTTATTGATTAGATCATAGAGAAGTCATGTATCCTTCCACAAACCTAAATTACTTATGGCAGAATAATGAATCAATAAGAAAATTAATTATTTTTAATTATAAAAAAAGACTATCAACTGCTAAGCAAGTTACAACCACAACCATAGCCAAGAACAATGCATTATCTATATGAACTAAAAAGCTGAATCTTTTCATTAGTTTTACTGGGCGGAATACAGTTACAGGAAAATCTCAAAGTACTAAAATAATGATGCACTCAGATTTGAGAACAAATGCTACTCAAAAGTCAAAGAAACCAAGCATGCAAGAGAAATTAGTGTTTGTTCTTATAATAAGGTAATCAACCAAGCCTAAAACTAACAAATAACTGCCTAATGCTTTCCCCCAAAAAAAAAAAAAGGTTCCATAGAAATTCTGAATAGTTGTGAAGGTGAAGGTAAACAAGTATATGTTTGCCCTTTCGTCCATGATCTCCAGGAATATAGATTTTTAGCTGGGTCCAGCTCTGCAGGGAATAGACGTAGGTGTTCAGACTTAAAGATGCATATCTGGACCTTGTCTAAGAGAGAGGATGCTTATTTTGGACTATTAAAAATTAAAAAAGATAAATCACGTGACTGTTGAATAAAATAATTTCCAGAGAACATTCAAATCATAAGTACATTGATCTTGCCAGGGGAAAAGTACAAGTTGGAAGTTTTATTATAAATTGCAGTCATATGAGCTTCAGCTTTATCAAACCTTCTTCACCATTGTAATTCTCAGAAACAAAGAGTAGGTGTGGATAATAGCAATTTGAGGCCTTGTTGGCAATGAGATTTAGAAGGTTTTAAGCATCTAACGAATGCCATCTGTATCAAATGCCCAAAAACATCCTGGAGTTGGCTGCTAATTATTAGGTCTAATGAAAGGGCAATACTGGAATAACCATAAAAAGATTTTATGTCCCCCCCAACTTTTCAAGGCAACTGCATAACTCCTACACCAGCTTAAACCTGGTAAAGTACTAGGCCTGATGTGACTCAAAAAGAGGCCATGCTGTTGCTTACATGCTTAAATTTGCCAACTCCAATACCCTTAAAACTCCTTCGTCCAAACAAGGCCCAAAGTTTCTGATTGTAGATAAAGGGACAACAATTCAAAACAAAATTACAATATCACTATCTTGACCACCTTCAATAATTAATACCCAAGAATAAATAAGATTTCCTCTTCGAAATTCCTTCAGTTAAGGCTTTCAATTTGAAATAGCTTTCATAAATATTTGCATCCAGAAATTATAGATCCATTTCCTTTTTTTTCTCCTTTGCCAATGGGTAATAAATAATTTAAGTTTCTAAAAAGACAGTGTCATCAACACTAACAACAGAAACCCATCCATCAACAAAATTACACAGAATTTAATGTTACAAGACAAACATGTAAATGAAAAAAAGAAGAAGCTCATAATGATATGATTTCACAATTAATATGAAAACACAATGGGTTATATAACAAAACAGTCATTACGTTTCGCCATGGAATATATGATGAATTAAATTTCGACAGTGATCTCTGATATTCTCATTCATGTATCCTTCCCACCAAACGTCGAGTATTACCAGAACTACAATTGAAGCTCCTTTATTAAAAACTGTTGACAAAACAAAAAATCATGCATGAACACCAATAAGTGGTTTAAAACGGTGGTTACATCTTATTCAATTTAAAATGAAAATGGGAGTTACACCTCATTTAATTGAAAATAAAAATGAGAGTTACACATCCATTATCTCTAAATTAATGAGAGTTTAAATCTCTAAAACTCCTTCAAAAACCAAGAAGGCTAAAGAAGAGGGGGACCCTCGTGAGATGATCCATACACCTCTATGAGAGGATTCACTTCTAGTACAAGAAGAATAGAGATTCTCATCTTATAAAGAGTTCTACTCTTTCTTAATTCAGAGATTTCTATCTCTTAAAAAATTTCAACTTTTTATTAATCAAGAGATTTTTTTTTTTTATCTTTTAAAGAGTTCTACTCTTTCATTTTTAAATCCATGCAAAACTATTTCAACTCCAAGAATTTGGTGTTAAAATCATCAACGAAGAACATGATCATCTCTCACCGCTACATTGGATAATCTTAACCTAACATGGATAATATGTGGATTATCAACTAAAAAGATATCCATATTTCAAGCCTAAAATGGCTAACACATGGATCATCAAATAGAGATCCATATTTCAAGTCTAAAATGGCTAACACGTAGATCATCTGTCATAGAGAGATCCGCATTTCGAAAGCTAAGAAAAACTAAAATGCGACCCTCACAGAGTCGCGTTTTATCTCTCAAGATAGCCAGAACGCGAATCTTTAGTCAGAGAGATCTGCGAATTGGGCTAACAAAGTGGGCCCCACAAAGTCACGTTTTAAAATAATGATACGCACAGACTCTTAAAGTAGAATTAAAATGCGGATCTAATCAGCAACTCAAGTGCGAGATCGTGGTATGGCCCACGAAAGCACATAAAAGCCAAAAACGACCCCTTTTCAATAGAAGGGCGTCCCAGCTAATAAACTAAAACATGGATCATCAATCAAAAAGAGATCTGCGATTTTAGTTAACTTTTTAGCTCATAACTAGAGCTAAACATAACTCATGCGAACTCCAGAGGGTCTCAATTCTACTTTAAAGCCTTGAGGAGCAAAAACCATCTCCAGCAACACTTAAATGTGAGTCCAAGCATGCTATGCAAGCCACTAAACAAAACATGAGTCTAAAGGTTGAGATCCGCGTTTCGATTACAATTCAGAGAATTTAAAATGTCAATTACAAATTTTGGAGATTTAATACAAATCTTTCAGATCAAAAGATGAAAAATTAATTCTCAAGTCATGGAAGTCATCAATTGCATAGTTACATCAACTCAAAAACCTCCAAACTTTTATAAATGGCAAGAGTTTAGGCTGAAAAAGACATCCGAAGATTAATATTAAAAAGAGTCATTTTTTATCTAAACTATTAAGAGTTCTAAATTCTTGCCAATAAAAAATTTTATGAGTTAATTACAGTTAGACCCCTGACCCCTGTAGTATTGGAGGTGTATAACTTAACACTCCTGAACTTTGAAACTCTCAAAAAACCCCCTGGACTTAGTTATTCTCACTTTCTTTTTTTTTTACTAAAGTGTACTCTTGTCCCTCAAATTCCTATTCTACCCCATCATTCCTTTTAACCAGCACACTCATTAAAAGGAGGGATGAGGGTAGAATAGGAATTTGAGAGACAAGAATGCACTTTAATAAAAAAATGAGAGTGAAAATAACTAAATCCAGGGGATTTTTTTAGAGTTTCAAACTTCAGAGGTGTTAAGTTACACACCCCCAATACTATCCCAATACTATAGGGGGTCTGACTATAATTAACCCAAATTTTATATGGAGTATCAACGGAGAGCAAGATCGTTCCCCACAGCTACCAGAACTCGACATTAAACAAAGAGAGAATGAGATTTTCCTCATTTTCTATAAACGTAAAACTGTTCTAATTGTAATCTTTTATTGAGAATTTTCAATAAAGAATCATTTACAATTTTTTACGGAGAATAGAAGATTAGCAACTCTACTGGGGATACCTATCATCTCCGATGATGAGGTTGCATCTCAATCAGATAAAATTCCAGTTGGCAGCATGATCAAGTCACTCTTCATCGAGTTCGACTAGGAAAAGTATAAAGAATCCATCTCCTATGGCTACAAGAGCCCTAACTCCTTACGGAAATGCCGTAAGTCTCTAACAGCTCAACCTCCAAGGAGGCCCCAAAGGCGATGGTTCCGTCAAAGGACTCTTCAGACCAATTTGGTCTCAAAAGAGAATCATCTTCTTCACTAGCACAAAACTCAGGGTCTTCTCTACCCAAGGAGCATGTTGATCTTGAGAGGATGAACCAAGATCCCCATAATAACAAGGGGAAACGACCAGATTGCCAAAAACATGATTTAGAAAACAAGATTCCTCTCCCCGCACAATGAGAAGGAAGTTAAGAAGAAACAAGGCTCGCGCTTCCCGCAGAGCCATGAAACAAAAGAATGTTGTTGAACCACAATCGCGTGGATCTCCAGTTCAAGTATGAAGACAAAAAAGCAAAGTAGTGGTTCCAGACAAAAAGAAAAATCAAGATGTAGATTGGTTCATTCGAGTTTCGTATAAGAAACATTGTACACCCACTAAGTTCATCTATGATTTCAAACGCGGAGTTTACATCCGCATTTCGCAAACAAGACGAGGGTTCCACTCTCATGTTCACTTTCAAGATCACTTTTTTATAAATAAACGCGGATCTCAAATTTGCGTACCAACAGAAAAGCGCGGTCCTCAGAATCGCGTTTCTAAAGAAGAACTAACCCCTAAGGCTCATGTTCCAGAAGTTCATTATCCACTACTATGGCTAAAGTAAAATTTGCTCCTGGAATTTTCAAAAGGATACAAACTCCTATCCCAAAGATATCATTTGGAGGTAATGTTACCTCCACTAGCAAAACAATGAGTTCTGATACAAGGACCTCAATGAATTTCTCAATGAAATGAGAGAAAAATCCCGAATGTCTCATTGTCATTGTGAACAATTGATCAATGCAGTGTTATCACATTGCCAATGTGTGGTGGCTTCTACCAAACAGTCGGTCTTTAACCGACTTACGATGTTTTCAGCCCAACCATAAAAAAGAAGACGACGTAACAAACAAGAGTTCTCTGAACCAGAATACCCCGAAATTTCATCCAATATGCTGAATTTCAGGGGGAAGAAGAAGAAAACACAGAGTTTTCCTAGAACAGATTCTTCCGACTCTGAACATTCTTCAGGCTTGAAGAGTGTATTCAACGAGATGCAGGGTGTTTTTCAAACTACTCGACTCAGGTAAGGGGTAACAATGTCATTGGACCATAGGAAAATGGTCAGAACCTTCTCTGATGAAGAAAGTACGGCAAATTTGGCCATAGCTGAGTCCCAAACATCGGACTCATTCTTCGAAGATTCTGCATCTGCACCTATGGTGCAAGGAACTTCGAAGGAATTCATGAAGATGATGGATGAACGAGACAAGATCATTCGGAAACAGTAGAGCACCATATATGAGATCAGGGATATGCTCCGACTCTTGATCAATGAGAGGAAAAAGAAAGACAAAGGAGAATTTTCTTCTAAAGGTCCTCACAATGCAAATAAAGATAAGGGGAAGCATCTAGAAGATGAGCCTCATACTCCTAGAAATACCAATTATAATAATGAGGAATATCGCAAAGAAGAAGATAATTGTTCTGAGCATTCCGATCATCATGACAATGAAGATAATACCAATATTACTTGGATGGAGAGCTTTCAGAATCAACTCAACGCTCTCATGCATAGAAATAACTTCTGGGGGTTGTAAGGTCGTATCCGATAGAATGGGAAAGTATACCATTTCCGGAGAATTATAGACCACTAAAACTCGTCATTTGACGGTAACGGGTTGCCAAATCAGCACTTTTACTATTTTAAATCTCAGACGGGGCACTTGACTGGAAATGACCCTATCATTACGCAAGTCTTTGTTAGCACCCTGACGGGTCTAGCATTTGAATAGTTCCGGAGGTTAGAACCGGGAACTATCAAATCGTGGAATGACATGGAGAAAGCTTTTTTAATAAGGTTTTATGAAGATGACATGAAAGTTTCAATACCAACACTTCTTGCTACAAAGCAAAAGAAAGGAGAATCAGCTCGAGATTTCATCAAGAGGTTTAGAAATAATTCTCTGAGATGTCCGCATGGGATGCCTGAGAAGACATTGGTAGAAACTTACAGGCACAATCTCTCCACCAAAATTCTTGCCAGAATAGAGACTGTAAAGTTTTCTACCTGAAAAGATCTTTTGCTACAAACTGAAGAAGCCAAAGAAATTGCACAGAGACTTGAGACTGAAGGAGGAAAACAAAGACAGGATAATTATTTAGCGTCTCAGTCTTCTCGACCCAAGAGGAAAGAGACAATGACGAATGATACTCCAAATCCCACAAAATCTTCTCCAAAGACTCCTCAACCGCGGATTTCTCAGAAACAATATTCTTTCAAATATGAGCATACTAATACCATCTTTAATCAGTTTATGATAAAGAATATGTTGAAATTACCGGAATCTAAGCGACCAAAAGAAATAGGAAAGGTTAATGATCCTAATTACTGAGTGTATCATAGGATCATTAATCATCCTACTCAAAATTGTTATATCATTAAGGATAAGATTTAAGCTCTGCTAGACACTAAAGTCATTAAGCTACGAGAAGATCAGAAGAAAGTGACTACAAATATAGTAACTTTCATATTCGATAAAACTCTAGATTGGAAAGAATCAACTGTTCAAGACAGAATTTAATCCATTCCTAAAGACACAATGAGAACTGTAAATTATGATCCTCACCGGCTGCAAAAGAAAGGGTTATGTCCTTTTGAGACTTCCAAAGGAAATATAATGTGGGTACATACAGACCTCCTTGAAAATGAGCAATGGACTTCAAGTTCGTTTAGAAAGAAGTCGAAAGGAAAAGCTCTTGCTTCTAATACTATTACTGCAATTCCTGAGGACGACACAGAAATTCCTCCTCTCTTAGATTCAGAAAAAGAGGTCAAGAACTCTTTGACTGTTAATGCGGACCAGTCGAAACCTTCTAGGACTCGTTCAGGAAAAAACTACTTAAAGAATTATGATCAAGTGATAGAACCTCAGTCGTCTCCAAAAAAGAACAAACAAAATGAGCTTAAGTTCAACAAAGTTCTTAAAAACAAAGATAAAGAACCAGCAGAAAGTTCCAAGAAGCCTTTCCAATTTGATGTATTGGCACAATTGGCCAATATTCCTGCAAGAATTACTTTGTATAGCTTCTGAAGCTCTCTAAGCAAACAAGAGAAGTTTTAAGAGAAGCTCTGCAAGATTATGAAGTATTTTTGGCATAAGTTCCATAAACAATGGAGAAAGAAGAAGTCTGTGCAATATGCCATCAGACCTCTAAAAAGATTTCTTGCATAACTTTCTCTCCAGAAAATATGTAAGTAAAGAATAACAAGCATCACTGGCCTTTATATTATAAATACTACATAGGGTCAACAGAGATTGACCGAATCCAGGTCAATCATGCATCTGCTCTAAGCATAATACCAAGACGGGTATTGCGATATCTTGGAGTCCTAATGAATAGACTGGCATCAATAAATACTACTATATTCGAATTCAATGCTAATGGTAGTAAACCATTGTGTAAGGTGAAGTTGAAATGCCAGATTAGTGATTTAAAGACGAAGGTCACATGCTATGTAATAGATACTGACACGTCTTATAATTTTCTACTATAAAGGCCATAGATTCATCTCAACCTCATTGTCCCTTCAACGCTTCATCAATATATGAAGTATGTTGACAAAGAAGGTAGTGTGAAGGCCCTGGTGGCAGAAAAGCAACACTTTAAGGGAGTTAAATTTTGGAAAAGGAAGAAGTACTATGCTTCGACCTTTTGTTCCAAAAAAAAAAATATATCAGATTACTTTGATAAAACTGACAGCGAGTTGGTATATGTTACCACCCCTGAAAATCTTTCAGAAACAAATTCTGAAGAGTTTCAACAAACTCATTCATCTGAATCGTTATGTTGGGATTCAGATGTGAGTGTTGGGGCCATTTTTCGAGAAGTTTCCTTCAATATGGTCTCCGCAGAAAAAGATGATGAAGAATTATCACCAATTAAGGATGATCCTTGGGCGAAATACTTCAACATGAAGTGGAAAATTCAATTTGCACAACGAGAGCCTCCAAGTGAAGATAAAGTGATCCAAATAAATATGAATAATGAAACTATCCCTAAGTCCATATTTATAAGTGAAAATTTATCTTCAGAAGAAAAGGAAGAACTGATTTCTCTCGTTCGAGAATATATTGATGTCTTCGCTTGGAATTATGAAGATATGCCAGGACTAAATCCAAAAGTCGCAGTACACATTAAATATCCGACCATATGCGAAGCCAGTAAAACAACAAAGGTTCCGAGCTGAAATTATGGAGGCAATTGAAGCTAAAATCAAAAAGTTAATTGAATCAGGCTTCATCCGCGAAGAACATCCAGATTGGATTGCGAATATAGTTTCTGTGACCAAGAAGAATAGAAAAATCAGGGTCTGCATTGATTTCAGAGACTTAAACGAAGCATGCCCGAAGGACGAATTCCCTTTGCCCATTACAGATGTTATGATTGACAACACTTGCGGTTATGAAAGGATATCGTTCATGGATGGATTCTCAAAATACAATCAAATCAAGATATACCCTGATGATAAGAAGCATACATCTTTCATAACACCACTGTGGGTATACTGTTATACAGTTATGCCCTTCAGTTTGAAAAATACTAGCGCCACATATCAATGCGCCAGGAACACTATATTCTAAGAACATCTCCGGAAGATGGTGGAGTGTTACATAGATGACTTGGCGATTAAGAGCAAAACCAAAGACGATTATCTTCATGATCTTAGAGTGGTGTTTGACCTCATGCGAAAATACCAGCTTAAGATGAATCCAAATAAATCTTTCTTGGGAGTTTCTAGTAGAAAGTTTCTTGGTTTTATAGTCACTTTCCGATAAATTCATCTTGATCCAAATAAGATCAAAGTAATTCAAAATATGTCACTACCCAAGAATCTTAAGGAATTAAGAGGATTGCAGAGAAGCTGATATATATTCGCAGGTTCATATCAAGCTTGTCCGGGAGATGTCAACCTTTTACACGGTTGATGAAGAAAAAAGTGTCGTTCATCTGGAATGATGCTTGTCAGAAAGCTTTTGAAGAGATTAAGAGATATCTCACAAAGCCGCCCGTTCTTATAGTCCAGTAACAGGAATGCCTTTCCTGTTATACTTGAGAGCCATGGACCATTTTTTGGGAACATTATTCGCCCAAAAGAATGAATTGGGACAAGAATAAGCTATCTACTACTTGAGTAGAATGATGATTGGAGCTGAACTTCGATATAATCCAGTGAAAAAAGAATATCTAGCTTTGGAGTTCGCAGTACAAAAAATACGAGACTATTTGGTCAGGCAAACAATCCACGTTATATATATCGAGGGTTAATCCATTAAGAATATTAATGACCAAACCAGGATCATTAAATTCAAGATTATCCAATTGGACTATTTTTCTATCACGATATGATATGCATTTTATCCAACATAAGGTAATTAACGGTCAAACTATAACTGATTTCTTAGTCGAGCACCCGATTCCAGCATCTTCGAAATTGTATGAAGACATTCCTGATGAAATAGCTGAAAGAGATACAGCTCCAGGAGGAGAGAATCAACAAAGATATGGTTGAAGTAAATGCCACTACCGAAGAAGTCTTGACAACTTTTCTTTGATGGCGCTTCCAGAATGGGAGCCAAAGGAAAGGTGGTAGCAGAAGTCGGGGTTGTCTTTATTTTCCCCCATAATCATATTATCTCTAAAGCGTACTCTCTAACAAAGTCGTGCTCCAATAATGTCGCTGAATACAATACCTTAATGATTGGCCTAAAAATAACCAAACAACTGGAGGTGAAGTATTTAGAAGCATATGGATACTCCCAACTTATCATCAATCAAATCAAAGGAGAATATAAAGTCAAGAATGAAAATCTATCTTATTATCAAGCAGTTATAAAGATAGTTGGTACTTTCAACGTCTTCTATATTAGTCATATGCCGCGCTATCAAAATAGTTATGCGGACTCACTGGCTTCATTAGTTGCACCCTTAGCGTTGCCCAAAAATGCTAACAAACGCATAACGGTAGGAAGTAAAGAATTGTTCTGTCCAAAAAATAAACTCAAAATAGAGTTAGTTTTGGATAAGAAACAAGAAGTACACAAAGTACATGTTCTTGAGACTGTTCTCGAGTCAATTTCCTTATATAGATTATATTCTTTATGGAATATTACCAGAAAACTTCAAAGAAGCGACAGCAATTCAGAGAAAAGCTATTCGATTCTATTATAATGCCGAAGTTCGGACATTATACAGAAAATCCTATAATGAAATTTTGCTTCGCTGCCTTTCTAATAAAGAAGCTCAAGAAGCATTGGAAGAAGCTCATAGTGGCATTTGTGTAGCACAGGACCAAAACTCTGGGATCGGCTCCGAAGAATGGGACATTACTAGCCCAAAATGATGATAGATGCAGTTGCTTACGCCAGAAAATGCAGAGTATGTCAGATACATGCAGATTTCATACATCAGACACCAGAATTCTCCACTCAACGGCTACATCATGGCCATTTGAACAGTGGGGATGAATATTATTGGGTTAATTTTGCCACCATCAATAAGGAGTCATCGATTCATATTCGCTATAAATGATTATTTCTCAAAGTGGACCGAAACTATTCCCCTAACTGAAGTAAAGTCATATGATATAATTAAATTCATCAAACATCATGTTATATACTGCTTCGGAGTACCCAGGAGAATTATTCATGACAACGGACCTCAGTTCGTGAGTCAGTCATTCTCCAGATTTTGCAACAAATATAGAATTGAAAGTGTGGCTTTGTCTCCATACTATCCTGCAGCCAATAGTTTAGATAAAACTTTTAATAAAACCATTGTGAAGCTCCTTAAAAAGTTTGTTTTATCCAACCAACGTGATTGAGATGAAAAACTTGGAGAATGTCTTTGGGCCTACCGAACTACTGTCAAGACTCCTACAAAGGCTACACATTTTTCTTTGGTGTATGGATCTGAAGTAGTACTTCCTTTGGAGATCCAAATTCCGTCATTAAGGATTGCATTAGCAACTAAAATGACACAAGAAAAAAGACATCAACAGAGATTTTTAGAGCTGGAAGCCTTTGACGATAAACGCCTGAAAACTCAACAAAGCATTGAACTTTACTAAGAACAGATTTCCAAAATCTTCAACAAAAAAGTTAAACAAAGAATTTTCAATGAAAGGTGATATGGTCTTTTTAGGAAGAAAACTGATTATAACTAATCAAAAATCCAAAGAAAAATTCTAGCCAAAATGGGAAGGACCTTTTGTCATTAACGCAATTTATTTAAATCGCGCGTACAGGTTGGCACAACCAAATGGCGACAAGATAATGATGCCAATCAATGGAAAGTTTCTAAAAAAATATTACTCCTAATGTAATATTCAAGATATCCCAGAAGGCCGAGCTAATTATCCGATTTCCAACAAATAATGTCGAAGAAAGACACCGGACATTTTTAAAGGCAAAATAGCTTATGTAATAGTAAGAAGCAATCAAGTCAAAATTTGAGTGGTTTGAGATACATATCTTCTTTTATAACCCTCAATTATATCTCCGACCGGTACTACGGAAAAGAGAATACAGAAGTACCAAAAAATTTAATACACATACTTGAATTTTTTTCCCCAACAAAAGAAAAACTCAACACTATGACTTGGTCATCGGTCCATTCAAACGCTGAGCATTTGAAAGCTATAAAGAGATTAATGAATGTATTTAATTTTTGACACTATTATCTCCAAAATATGACCAATTTGTCCACCAATCAAATGGAGCTCATCTGCAATTTCCACCAAGTTTTAGCATGGTGTAGTTAATATTTTGCGGTCTACTACTTCATCACCTTCCCCAATGGAGTACAGCGAATGAGGATACGCTTAGCTTGTCGCAAACATATAATTCTCCACACCAACAGGAGTACTAAATGAATCATACGTCATTATGACTAAGGATAGAGAAAAATTTGGCATGTAAGCTCAAACAAAGTCCTCGACAACCCCACCAAACTCGGGGTAAAAAGTATGAAATGCACAATGCCATTAAGGCAATGGGAAGAAAACAATTTTCTCGCCAATCCCACGATACTGAGGGTAAAAAGCATGAAGTACTCTAACTGCTAGGGTTTAGAGAAGAGGAAAATTTGGCATTAAAGTCCAAATGAAATTCTCGACAACTCATCATGCTAAGGGAAAAAGCATGACTAGCCCAACACAAATGGCAATTGGTAAAGACTGATCAAATCCGTTTATAACTGGGGGTTTGCTAAAAATTCCGTGAACCTGTCATGTTAAGATCTTATCTCTAACAGATCCTAAGTTTTTCTCCATCAAAATCTGTGTTTCAAAACCAAGAGTTTAAAGCGCGGATCTCACAAAATCGCGTTTTGTTCCTAAAGAAGACAGCTAAATGCACGGATCTCACAGAGTCACATTTTGTCCCTAAAGAAGACAGCTAAAAGCGCGAATCTCACAAAATCGCGTTTTGTCCCTAAAGAAGACAGCTAAAAAAGCGGATCTCACAAAAGCACATTTTGTCACCTAAAGCATGGATCCTTTGACTCAAAAACAAAACTTCTACCAAAATTTGTCAAATTAAAAATTACCTCTGGCAAACTCAAATTTCATTTCTACCAAAATTTGCTAAGTTAAAAATTACCTCTGGCAAAACAAATTTTATTTCACCAAAATTTTGTTAAGTTAAAATTACCTTGGACAAAACAAAATTTCCTTCCACCAAAATTTTGCTAAGTTAAAAATTACCTCTGACAAATCCAAATTTCATTTCACCAAAATTTTGCTAAGTTAAAAATTATCTTTGGCGAAACAAATTTCATTTCACTATAAAAATTATCTCTAACAAAAAAAATTTCTTTCCACCAAAATTTGCTAAGTTAAAAATTATCTCTGGCAAAACCAAATTTTCTTCCTCCAAAAGTTGTTAAGTTAAAAATTATCTCTAGCAATTTAAAGAGTTGTTATACTATAAGTTACTGAACAACTGAAAATACAATTTGATCAGGAAAGTTAACTAATAAATTCTATCATGTTCAAGAAAATTATTTATTCGTCGCACAATCTACTTGGGTGGTTGAATACTGACTCTATATTGTCAAGTTAATGATTACCTCTGAACAATATACAATATAGAGTCAATGATATATCAAGTTAACAGTTAGCTCTGATCATCAACACCAAGTGCATTCATCAAGTAAACAGTTATCTCTGAATGAATGACGATAAATCCAAATTCCATTCCTCCAAAATTGTTAAGTTAAAAATTACCTCTGACAAATCCAAATTCCATTCCTCCAAAATTTGTCAAGTTAAAAATTACCTCTGACAAATCCAACTTTTAATTCTTCCAAATTTATCAAGTTAAAAAATTTCCTCTGACAAATCCAAATTCCATTTCCTCCAAAAATTGTCAAGCTAAAAAATTACCTCTGACAAAACCAAATTCCATTCCACCAAAATTTGTCAAGTTAAAAATTACCTCTGATAAATCCAAATTCCATTTTCTTCAAAAATTTGTCAAGTTAAAAATTACCTCTGACAAATTCTAATTCAATTTCCTCCAAAATTTGTCAAGTTAAAATTATCTCTGACAAATCCAAATTTTTATTCCTTCAAAATTTGTCCAGTTAAAAATTACTCTGATAAAACCAAATTTTCATTCCTCCAAAATTTATCAAGTTAAAAATTATCTCTAACAAAATCAAATTTAATTCCTCCAAAATGTCAAGTTAAAAATTATCTCTGACAAATCCAAATTGTAATTCCTCCGAAATTTGTCAAGTTAAAAATTAACCCTGACAAATCCAAATTCTATTTCCACCAAAATTTGTCAAGTTAAATATTATCTCTGACAAATCCAAATTCCATTCCTCCAAAATTTGTCAAGTTAACAATTACCTCTGACTGAATAACAAGTTTTATCAAACCACAAAGAAATCCAAAGTATTCCAAAATATCTTCAAAAAGTCAGACATTTTGGAAACTTTAGAGGGGTTCTGTTGACAAAAAAAATCATGCATGAACACCAATGAGTGGTTTAAAATGC
Organism: Dracaena cambodiana; assembly: GCA_036321105.1. Lineage (NCBI taxonomy): Eukaryota > Viridiplantae > Streptophyta > Magnoliopsida > Asparagales > Asparagaceae > Dracaena > Dracaena cambodiana. The sequence continues at coordinate 37,823,537 of JAYEPQ010000006.1, forward strand.
GGGTTACACTTCATTCAATTTAAAATTAAAATGGGAGTTACACCTCCATTATCTCTAAATTAATGAGAGTTTAAATCTCCAAAACACCTATAAAAACCAAGAAGGTTAAAGAAGAGAGGGACCCTCATGAGATGATCCATACACCTCTATGAGATGATCCACCTCTAATACAAGAAGAATGGAGATTCTCATCTTATAAAGAGCTCTACTTTTCTTAATCCAGAGATTTCTATCTCTTAAATAGTTTCAACTCTTTATTAATCTAGAGATTTTTTTTATTTCTTAAAGAGTTCTACTCTTTCATTTTCAAAACTAACAAGGATATTGGAGAACATGATCATTAATGGGCAACATGATCATCTCTCACCGCTATATTGGAGAACCTTAACCTAACAAGGATAATATGTGGATCATCAACTAAAAAGAGATCTATATTTCAAGTCTAAAATGGCTAACACGTGGATCATCTATCATAGAGAGATCTGCATCTCGAAAGCCAAAAAAGGCTAAAAAGTGACCCTCGTAGAGTCGCATTTTATCTTTCAAGATAGCCAAAACGTGAATTTTCGGCCAGAGAGATCCGTGAATTGGGCTAACAAGGGTGGACCCCATAGAGTCGCGTTTTAAACGAATGATCTGCGTAGACTCTTAAAGTATCATTAAAATGCGGATCTAATCTGTGACTCAAGTGCGAGATCATGGTATGGCCCACGAAAGCACATAAAAGCCAAAAACGACCCATTTTCAATAGAAGGGCGGCCCAGCTAATAAACTAAAATGCGGATCATCAATCAAAGAGAGATCTGCGATTTTAGTTAACTTCTTAGCCATTGACTAGAGCTAAACATAACTCACGCGAACTCCAGAGGGTCGCGATTCTACTTTAAAGCCTCAAGGAGCAAAAACCATCTCCAGCAGCACTCAAATGTGGGTCCAAGAATGCCATGCAAGCCACTAAACACCAAAACGCGAATCTAAAAGTTGAGATCCGCATTACGGTTACAATTCAGATAATTAAACATGTCAGTTACAAATTCTGAAGATTTAATGCAAATCTTTCAGATCAAGAGACGAAAAATTAAGTATCAAGTTATGGAGGTCATTAGTTGGACAGTTACATCAACTCAAAAGCCTCCAAACTTCTATAAGTGGCAAGAGCTTAGGGTGAAAAAGGCATCTGGAGATCAATATTAAAAAGAGTCATTTTTGTCTAAGTGCCGGTGCTATTAAGAGCTCTAAATTCTTACCAACTAAAAATTTTATACGGAGTGTCAACAGAGAGCAAGATTTTCCTCCACAGCTACTACAAAACCGGGCATTAAACAAAGAGGAAATCAGATTTCCTCATCTTCTATAAATGGGAAACAGTTCTAATTGTAATCTTTTATTGAGAATTTTCAAAAAAGAATCATTTACATTTTTTTATGGCGAACAAAAACCTCCATGTGCTAATATCCAGTTCTCTGAAATTCCTTAATTACAACAGATAGCATACAAAGGATGTACTGCTAAAAGTCCAAAGTAAAGGTTCAAATTTGTAAATAGTAACTAGTTTCTACAGCAGCCAAACATAAGATTTGAATGCTAACTGTAACTAGTTAAAATTAAAAGCACCAAAAAATGAGTTTGAAGATGCAAACATAGAAAACGTTTACTTGACAAACTGACTCGCATCTCAGCAATTACTTGTCAGGGCAGTGAATGAAGTTACAAATTCTATGCCAAACAAGACAGCTGGAAGCTCCAATAAAAAAACTTGTATGTGGAACACAAAATAATTAAAGCTGCTCAACTTGTCAAGACAAAAGTTGATGGGTTCGTGAAGAAAAATGGTACACCATCCAGTTTTAATGGTTGTTTTTGACCAAACACACACTTAAGGAAAAATTGTTTTGCTAAGGACAACTAATTATTAAAATTTAAAATTCTATCTTTGCTCATATTGGAATTAGTGAAAACTAAAATCAGTTGTAGTATTTTGGTAACAAAAAGAAAGTTTATGAGTTTTATCATATGACATGCATTAAGATCAATTAAAGTTAGCTTAGAATTTAAAAAAAAGTTTTTTGGAATTCAAAATGGATAAGAAATTTGGAACAAATTTTTAGTCAAAAAGAGACTACTATTTCCGGATGGGGAGAGTAAACGCACACAGCTTGTAATGGAAAGTTTAGTTGATGTGTATGTGCATGTTATGCACATGCATGATGGGATAAGATGACTTTTCATTGCTAAAGCAAAGCTCTACAATTTGTAGGAAATAGCCAATTCATAATTAAGGACACAAGTTTTCAAGAATTGTATGGAAATACCAACCACTAAGATTGGATAAAATTTTGGACTAATTGCGGATAATACCTATACTATGAGCACTTGAGCTGATAACACACGAACCATTTAGATAAGTGGTTACACCCCCTCTTGGGTACCACTGTTAGCTTCTCCATCAAGGTTCCATCATGTGCAGTTGCACCTCACATGACAGGCATGCAGAAAATATCCTTCAGTAATGCCACAAATATCATTACTTTTCATAACCAATGATTATCACATTTCTTGAGGGAAAAAAATAAAAAATTTAGGGGAAAATGAACAGAGAACGAGAGGTGAAGGGATGGGGGCTACAGGTGCTATTGACAAACAAATTGGTGAAATAGATGTTTAAGAGAGAATCAAGGACTTCATCGAAGTAAAAAATTAAAACTTTTTATGAATTTCATCTGAAATTTGACAAATCTTCTTCTCAATTGCTTTCTTTTGTTGGGTTTCGAAAGAAAATGTTGTTTATGGCAGGAGATTTAAGTCTTTTTGAATTTGGATTTGATAGGAAAAAAGTTCTTTGGGTAAAAAAAAACACGTCTAAAGAAGTCACGTGAGATGAACACGATGGGCCTTGAACAGAGAATCTAATGATGCTACCCCGAAGCAGGGGGGCTTGGGGCTTGTGTGGTGCATAGAAAAAAACACCTATGGCAATAGTTAGCGCGCGAGAGTGGGGTTGTGTAGGGGTGGGTTTTTTTCTTTCAGTAGGGGGTGTGGGGGGAAGGTGTGGGGGTGTTGTTTTCTGTAACTAACCAAACATTTTGTACAAAATATTTCCAAAGCCACATTTGTACATACGGATAAACACAAATGTTTGTGTGTGTTTGTGGGTGCGTAGTGGGACCAACTGTGCATTTTCATTTATTTATCAATATTTTAGTTCATAATATAACAGAAATATTCATGATGGTGTACCATGGTACCATGGTGCATGCTGTTTTCATTTATTTATCAATATTTTAGTTCATAATATAACAGAAATATTCATTATGTGTACCATGGTGCATGCTGTTTTTCCATGGGACACATAGAGAAGAGGCAATTACAAAAGCAGAAAGGATTCATGCAGGCTTATCTGAAAGATTTGGAATAAAGGTCATGCAGTCGCAGCATAATGGATGTAAATATAAACTCCTACATGCTCTGAGCATTAAGTTTCTTGAATTATGTGTCCACATATTATATGATCATATCAGATTTTTACTGCAATTAATTAATTATGTAACCAAATTAGAGGATCCTGAAGGAACTTTGTCAGTCAATTATGTAACACTCATACATATCATGAAGAACTATACTTGTTCAACTGAGAAAAAGAAACAAATAAAATTGTAAATACTATTGGGCTATTTGTTACTCTAACAGCATAAACTTCGTATGGGCTAAAATGGCCTTGCCCTACACCTAGATAATCACAACCTTAAATCCATTGAGATATAATTATGCAAACAAGCAGGTCACTAAGTTTCAGAGGAGAAAGCACACCTTTCAATCTAAAACCCTAATTAGAAGATTTAGAACCATAATTTCTCCTTTGTATAGTAACCTCCCATAGTTGGCTAGTCCATTCAATAAGATCACTAAAATGGATTCATTACAGAAAAAAATGTTGACTATAACATTGAAAACGTTAACCAAATGAAACGCAAGAAAAAACAAGAAAAGAATTTAGAAACTTAATGCACTGCTGGAATAAGAAATTAAATAAAGAAACCTATAAAGTTAAATAAGAAGGAAATACCTTAGAAGTTGCACGTTGAGAAAAGAATACATGAACAAGTCCTCTAGAAGTACTTGATAAAACTAACTCATTAAAATCCTTCGCTTCCTGGATTTGACAGCTCCACTTTAGTACACATGATAAATAATTAATAATAAGCAAAGATTAACACAAAGGGAAGAAAATATTCATACATATAAATCACTAACCTTTTGCATAACTGTAAACTAACTAAATAAATTATTATGCATTATCTAAGAAGTTTGGAACCTAACGACGCGGATCTAGGCAAGAGATCCGCGTCTGGAATAACAAATAGTTAACACTCTATTTTTAGCTTCATGCTTATGGGGCTAGACTTCACATTTCTCTTAATAGCCTTATGTATTGCAAGCATATCAAGGATACACAGTAGTGAATACTTACTTTCAGGACACCAGTATATCCTCCAAAAATGATTCCCTCCTCAATAACATCAAGGCATGCCTGGTGTTGTGGCATGTTCGGAGCCATTTTATTAGCCTGCTGTCTAGCAGCTTTCAATATTTCACGTGCTTCAGCAAGCGAACCTAGTTTATCTGTCCGATGAAGAGAACTGATCCAAGGCTTACGTCTCTCAGCAATTTCTAAGGCCCAAAGTCTAGAAACCCTTATCAGCTCCTCAGGAGAAACAATGGCATCAATAAGGCCGTATTCCCTCCCTTCCTCAGCACGGATTGACTTTGATAGCTGAAAATCATAGAGTGCAAGAAGTTTCCATGGTCAGTTTAAAATTCAAGCTGGAAATGGATAATATGCTTACTGTTCTTCAAGAGTCGTATAGTAAATATGATTCTTTTTATATATATGATAAAAGTTATTGGGAACTGATCCCCCTGTCACTTACAGACAACATTACTCGTGGTAGAAAAAATGGCATATTAAAAAAATATATATAGTTCTGTTTTTGCTATCAAAATGGGTGAATAGCAGTATACATCAAGGTAACAGCACCAGATTCATCATTTCTAAAATGAATTGGTGGAAAGTATAAAAGTCAAAACTTAGTCCACAATTATTATTGCACAAAAAGGTCATAGCTGGGACCTCCCGTAACCTAACCCCTGCTATATTACCACAAAGGCTCATTGGCCAATTTTTGTCCCAATTACTGCAGAGAATTTATTACATAATTGGACAAAACAATAATTCAGTGTAAACTGTGAAAATCAAAGGACTTCTTCAGCAAGAAACAAGTAATTTGATCAAAATCATCAGGCAATGAAAATACTGGCCAGCTCAAATAAATAAACTGATGAAAAAAAATGTGTTGAAACTGAGTTACAAATTTTAATGAAAGAAACGCTAGTTGGCAGATTTAGGGAGGAGTTCCACGGTCCAACCAACAACTCGCACTGAAGAGAAAACTAAAATTTCCTAGAAAAAGTTAATGCCAAAGTTGCACAACAAGCTCATAAGACCAAAGACTAGATACTTACCAGCATCATTTCTATAGCCTTTGGCAAACCTACAAGCCTTGGAAGACGCTGGGTACCTTTATAAAATTCCGAATCTCAGTAGAAGTATATTTCATATGATACATTATTGAACATTGTCAACATTCAAGAAGCCAGCTGGTTAAGCAATAAATAACCATTACCTCCAAACCCAGGGATAAGGCCAAGAGTCAATTCAGGCAATCCAAGTTGAGCTTCTGGAGTGGATACTCGGCCATGGCAACCCTGAACAACGGTCATGCATAAGGTTCTAAGCATTCAAGAATACGAGAATAAAAGGTGCAATATAAGATAGTAAAGAGAAAACCATAGTCAGTTCCAAGCCACCACCCAGAGCAAGGCCTTGAATGGCTGCAACAGAAGGCTTCCGCCCATCTGAAAATTAATACAAAAAATAAACGAATGAAGGTATTTTTTTTCTGGAAAATGGAAGAATTAATTTTAAGAAATTACAGGCAATATGGGTGGGAGAAAATAGTCAAAAAAATATGCATATCAGCAACAAATAAAAAAAACCTTCGATTAAGTTCACCACTAGTTCAACTGATACATCAGGCAACAGTGATAAATCTCCTGTCAAGGTAGAACAGCAAAATGAGTACAAATTTTAGAAAAAAATAGATGGATATGCCCTGTTTTATGATTTCATACCTGTCTTCTGAACCTCAGCAAAAACATTAATGTCAAAACCACTAGAAAACTTTCCTCTGTCACCTGTAAAGGAATAAAGTTGTCAAATCAGGATATGTCTCGTGCATAGTTATCCATATGTACACTGCATATTGTATCACATATCGTATTATAAGATTGATCAGTGTAATATAGATAAATAATCAAGTATATAACAAATTAACAATACATATAACGAATATATCAGCAGATTTAAAGCACAAGGAACAAACGTTAAAGCTAGTAACACACAAAATACAAGTAAAACAACTATAAATAAATAACAAATATCTAAAATTCAACGAATATGAGGTTATTAATCAAAGTGACACTAAATTAATGAATATAATGCATTGCTAGGTTCACTTGAAGTTGAAAAACGATATATTATTTTTCTCATTTCATTTTGTTTGCTTCACACCAACCCCTACTACCATTTCTATATTCTTATTTCCTGTTTCTTTTAATCTTTATTATGTACATTTGAATCGAAGTATCAGATCCTACCAATAATTATTTAAAAAAATGTATCTTAGATACCAAGTATTAAAAATAAACAATTAATTGATTAAAAGTTCACTATTACCTATTCTCTTCCTTTATTGTTCCTTATTCAACTTGAAAATATTAATGAAAAATAATCCAAAACATTTTCCACTATGTAAGGTTTTTCTTTCTCAATAATTCATGCATAATCGGATTTCATATCAACTAGGCAAATCAAATCATAAGTTTCTTCGATCTCTTTATACTTGTGTTTCCTTAGTTCCAATTTACTATTAGAAAAAGAAACCAAAACACCAAATATAAGTTCATTACACCTCCGAAAAAACAATAACAAGTAAACGTAATATCAATTAATAATCCTATATAAAGACATTACTATAATCATCTTTTAAAACTGTTGCTCTAGTTTCTTCACCTTCTCTCATTTATACAAACTTTTCCTTTTAAGCAAATGTCATCAATATGTCAAAGTTTTGGTATACATAAGTAATCTCATTAGATACTTGAAATGCGAATTAGCAATTAAATAATTAATATTAATCAGAATTTAATAGATATATCAAATATTGCTTTTGTTGATTGATTTGATTTCTTATCAGCTAAAATTGGTATTCTGCACTTGGATGTCATATTTTGTTAAAAGATTTTATTTGTTTTGAACTTGCAATCCCTAATTGAACTAGAAAGTTCATTGAATGAGCTTAAAATCTATTTATAGGTCACGTTAGTATCATAAAATATTACATATCTTAGAAAACATATCACATATCGTAGGATACACTTACGATATTAGAAGATACATAGCCCAATAGTTACATACCTAAGATATATATCGATTTTCTTGCATACGTAGTGTAAGATATGTATCGGATATTATAGGACAACTTTGGGAAGGAATATGAAATTGATACACATTTACATTTTCCAATATGATGAATAAATGCAGCTCCTGCAAAACTATGATAAGATCTGGGATACATAAAATCAAAATTGTATTTTGTTTGACTTGTGGATTTATGAGTGCCTAGAGAGAATGCATCTCTATGTAGCAAACTTATCATTTTTCTCATTGTTACTACATGTCAAAGAGAATTTGGAGGTTACCAACATGCCTTTTAGGATTATAGGAAGCCTCTCTCTTTTCCATTGATTCCTTGTGAAGTAAATTGGCGTTAATTACAAAAGTGTTGATGTCAAGTTGATAGTTGATAATAGGATTTTGACAAATCCATAACATAGCCTGGCTGCATATCTAACCCCATCTCTACGAGTGACGGCCAAGATGATAAAAATGACAACGACTAAACCAAAAGTACTACTCGTATCTACGTTATAACACTAACATTGAGGGTTCTTCAATTTATTTCACATCTCACACAATGGATGTTATATGAATCGAGCAAATCGTAAGGAGATCAAACCGCACCCAAGGAAATTCTTAGTTATCGAACACTACAAGCTTCGCTCCATGATGTGTCATCAAGTATTCAAAACATCTTCACCTGTCTTTATATCTAGGTTGAGTGGACGTCAACATGCTGGCATGAGTGATACAACTAACGAATAAACAACATTTTCTAACATGCACAAACAAGGCAAAATAAGTTTCACGTCTAATATAGTGCCCAACATATTAGGGGTCCAAATTAGAAGTGTTTGTGCTTTCAAACTTCAAATACTGCAAAGCCAAGTATGGGTCCTTAGTCCCATCTGGTATATTTTTTTTATTCCTTCTACGTTACTACTCTCTTTTGATTTCTCTCATTTTTTTGTTTGCATAGATTCTGCCTCAACCATCAGAGAACTACCCTCCCCTCCCCCCAAAAAAACTCCACATTTACTGGTGATGTTATATTGCAAACGTCAATTTGTGGTAGCCATGGTTACAAGCTCATCCCAAAGACCAAATTTTCCATCTTCATAAAGTGTAGCAGGAAACTAATTATTACTCACGTTCAAGTGATTCAACTCATGAAACCATATCCATAAAAAGGCAGACTAGAATTTATCCAAGGTTACTTCATCCCATCTTCCTACATTCTCTTATCCTTTTTATTTATGTAAATGGATTGGCCCAAATAAAAAGAAAGGGAAAGAAAACCTCACAACATCAATTAGGAGAAAAATCTAAATTTCAACTTAATGACCATATAATATGTAGTCATATAAACATATTGCTGTATTAAACTTAAGTGGATTCAATAGAAACAATCCAATGTTTAAGATAACGCAAATTACAACAAAATCCAATTACTAAACATCATTTCCACATATGCTTCTGCTAAATTTGCAAATGCCTTCATTAAAATTAAAACTAACAACCACCAAATCATCCACACTCTCTAACTTGGCGTGAAATCACATTCATGATCTTGGAAGTTTTTAGCAAATCAATTTTAAATTTTTTAAGTTTTGGTAAATTATTTCTAAAATGTACAAAAACTAATATACTCATGAGTTTTCAATTTGATTTATGAATTAATTTTAGGTAATTAAATAAAGTTAGTTTTACACATATATCTAAAAATATATTTTTCTTGAATTCTAACCTAAATGTGAGCCTGAAACAAAATAAAGAAAATTTATCTGTAAATTGGAAAAAACTAGAGAGTTTCAAAGTATGATATTTGCATTTGTACAAAATTTGTATAAAAAAACCCATAGAAATATCCTGTTAAAGTACATCTATTTATTCCTCTACATGTTATGGAATTCATACTAAGCTAGGCGTAACCCATATATATGAGAAGACACAACAAAATTAGTTTGGCTATGTACAATATACATCTACAAATGCATTAGTTCAAGTGAAGCTTATTAACGTAGAGCAGGTTAAAAGAGCGTGGAACGATCGAAAAAAAATAGATGAAAAAGATACGAAAAGACATGGATGCTAAAGGCCCTAATGAAGACATTTTGATCGATAGGAATGAGTGGAAAAAATTGATCCATGAACTCGATCTGACGTAATTCTCTTTTTGGTTCATATAGCCTACTCCAAATACTTGGGATAAAAGACTTAGTTGTTATTATTTTATAATTTATATCATGAAATTCATGTGGTCATCAACAGAAGGATTTTAAAAAACTATAAATTTACATTGCGGATGTCTATATACCTCGTAGTTAAGCTATAATTTTATGTCTTGGCATGAAAATTTAATATGAATTTGTGTTCATTTGAATCCCTCCAATTCACTTGAAAAATAAGAGGTAAGAAATAAAATATGGGTCCCGTGAATTTACAATATTCTTAAACGCAATAAAGAAAAAATATGTATGAAAAATAGTTCCATACAACATATTAACTTATTGTTGTTAGGATGGGCTACTACCTATAGTATTGGATATAGATACTATTAACCAATGTCTAAGAATATGCAATACAAAATGAAAATCTACTCCGGTGTGATCTACCATCATAAAGTATCTACAAATAAACATTTATACAATTTGGATTTGATTTAAGCATGAATCAAGTGCAAACAAAATAAGCATATTGAAACTATCATAAAATTTGCTAATTTTTGGGTGCTTAATCCATGGTTAAATTAAATCCAAATAATACGAATGTTTATTTATAGTTTTTGAAGGGTAGATCATATCTTCCAAGATGGACTTTCAATTTGAATTGTCCATTCTTACACCAATATTAGCCTGGCCTAACCATATATATGTTTGTATGTGCGCACACAGACACGTTTTACAACCACTTTTATCATATTAAAGTTACATGTTTCACATTCATAACACATGCCAAACTTCTTGCTATGTTAAAGAGAAAAAAGAAAATAATTCCTAAATACAGAGCAAAGAGTTAAACATTTGAATCTTGCTTTCAACATGTAAAAGATAGATCCAACCATAAGAAATAATCACATAGAATCCAAGAAAAAAAATGAGACAGAAGTAGGAAGACACTCATAATGAAGAAAGCATTTATAGTACACTCTCTCAAGTCAATTATCATACTACTATATGATACGATGAATAATCGATATAATTAACTTCTAAGCTCAAACTTATCCACCATCAATTAAACCTGAACAAATGTATGTGTTGTAGTCAAATATTCATCACTTTGTATTTATAAAAAAAAAAAAGAACTTGCTAAATTCCATCGAATCAAGAAACTAAAGTGATATACAATGTTTTGGACTCAACTGCTCTAGCATTTAGGTTGAATTTTCTACCAAACATATAGATCATAATTGATGGTAATAGGGGTGGTAATGGATTCAACTCAGAACAGATCCAAAAAACCAATTGGGTATCCACCAAATATTTTGTAAGATCTACTTAGGCATCCACCAAATATTCCATAAATCCAAAGCCAATAAGAAATCTATGATCCACCTCTAATATTAATTCAGTTTCAGATTCAATTTTGACCTATCAGATATCAATTTTTTTCTTACAAAAAACTCAATTTATATAAAGATTAATATATATAAATTACAATGTTCTTACTCCTAAAGGTTATTTTATTTTATTTTATTTGTTGTCCTACTCATGTTTAAATATGACTAAGAAAACATAAACCATACACAGACTAAACTATATTGGCCAATGTGGACACTAATTCTGAGAAAAGTTTGATTAAAACATTGAAAAACTTAAGCAGCAAACATGATCCCTCATCAGGACATGCCAAAGCTCATAAAATAACTCTCACGCACTTAAGCTGAAAGGATAGTCCACTGAACATGACTAAGAAAAAAAACAGACTACTAATCTATTGTATCCCGTCTTCTATCTGGCTGTTCCTCTTAAAATTTCTAACCAAAATTAACATCCTAGTTATTTTTTTATCCTCTTTCTTTGCTAGTGGCCTTTTCAAAAGTTTAAAACAACAAATTGATAAACCCTACTGAAATTGAGATTCAGATTGAGATTATGATGTTACCAATGCCAGCAAAATCAAATCTTTTTCTGCCATCATAAAAGAATTAATTGAATGAACCAACTATGTCAAAATTGACAAAAAGCAAGAAAGAGGAACACACCAGTCAACACAATAGCTTTGACATCGCTCCTATGCATAGCCTCCACGTACTTCTCCTTCAATCCAGCAATAACTACATCATCAAAATCACCCAAATTGCAAAAATTAAAAACCTTAGCAAATCCAATCGAATCAGAAATCGAGAAACAGATTGTTACCGGCGGGAGCCAGAGCGTTGACGGGAGGGTTGGAGATGGTGATGACAGCGACTCCATCGCTGCCCACCTCCAACGAAACCCAAACTGTACTGCTCCCCATCGAATGGAATACGATTATAGGGTTTAATGAAAAGGGGATTTTTGAGTCTCTCTGTTTTTCTACTTTATGTAGATTTTTTGCACATGATCGACATATATGTGGGGTTTTTACAAATCTGCCCCTTACATCTTTAAAAATTAGAATTTAGTCCCTTAAATCTTTATATTTATAATTTAGTCCCAAAACTTTTAAGTTAACACAATTTAGTCTCAGCCATATTTTTTATCCGAATTTCCTGTTATTCCCCTGAGTTATTTCATTTTAGTCATTTCTTTCTTCTTCCTCCTTTCTTTATTTTCTTATTAGGTTTTCCTTTTCATTCTTCTCCTATCTCTCTTTCCTCTCAATTAATTTATAAAGTGAGTAACTCAAGAGAACAAAAGGGAAGAGAGAGAGAAGAGAAAAAATGGAGAGCGGAACCCAATAAGAATGAAGAGAGAGAAAGAGAGAAGGGAGGACTAAAATGAATTAACTCATGTGTATAACTGGAAATTCGGGCTAAAAATATGGCCGTGGGACTAAATTGTAGTAATTTAAAGGATTTTGTGATTAAATTATAAATATGAAGATTTAGATGACTAAATTCTAATTTTTAAATATTAAGGGACATATTTGTAAAAACTCCTATATATATTGGAGAATGGATCTTGCTGCGGGATCTTGTTTTCTTTGAAGTTTGGATTCTTAATCTACTAGGGTTCATGAATAGTTTCTGATGAATGAAACTTTTATAACTAAGTAGGCTTTTGATTTATTCCAATGAGAAGAATAAGTTGTTTAAATTAGTTAAGATTGTAGATTATATGGAGTAAAATGAGAAATTTTGTTAGGGTCCCCATGAATGCAACAGAGAGTCCAGGTGCGCAAGCCCACTAAGTTAAGCCAAGCACAATAGAACAGTAATACTGAGGGAGAGAGACGACTCTTTGCTGGTCTCGGAAAACGGAAACGCGGGGGATAAAGGGAGAAATTCTAAATGAGCACACAACCGTTCGGGAAGACCGTTCGGATACTGAGTGTGCTTACGAAGACCAACGGGTGCTCGTTTAGAAATTACCTAAAAGTAGGAAGAGATAATTTGGGGGTGATTGGCTCAGCGGTAGACTTGACTAATGGGCCGGGCCTGGCCCGGCCCGGCCCGGGCCCGTGCCTGGCACGGTGGCCATGGGGCCGGCCCGCCTCGGCCCGCCGGCACGGCACGGTAGGCCCGTGCCGTGCCCGGGTCGAGGCAGGCCGGCCCGGTTTTTTTAAAAAATAAAAAAAAAAGGGGGAAGTTATATCATATGATAAAAACCTTTGTTATATTATATATAATCAAATTACATTTATGTAATTACTCTATAAATCTCTTTAGAAATTATACAAAGCCCGAAAAGAGGAGAGAGAACCCTACCCGTCACCCTCAACTTGTTCTTAATATATTTTCTAAGAGATTTATAAGTTAAAAAAAAAATTGAAAATACATGAATATCCTTACAAATTTAAATACTTTTAATCAATCTTCATTTTCTTCCGGTAAATCTAAAATCTCTAGTACATCTTCTTCATTAGTCAAGCCTTGTTCCCTGTCTTCTGCGTCGTACAAATCCTTCAAACAAACACACATCTCCAATATGTCCGGCGCCATTGAGGTTCTCAAGTACGTGAGCACTCTACCACCTGCGCTAAAAGCAGATTCCGATGCTACAGTAGACACTGGAGAAGTTAGTAGATCACGGGCCATGTTGGAAAGCACGGGATATGTTTTTTCCTGTGATTTCCACCATGCCAAAATATCAAAAGATTCATACTTTTCAGGAGATGCGTTATCTTCATAGCTAGCTCTCTCTAAATAATAATGTAATTCATTAAAATATGTACTACTTTGTCTTGGCTTTTTTCTGTTAAATAGAGATGATATTATTGGATTACGAATTTCCCTAGTAGATGGTTCTTTTGTAGTTTGTGTTGGCACACCATACATATCTTCATAAGTTTTATACATAATATCTAAATATGTTTTAATATCATTAAGTAAATCCCTCACATTATTTTCATAAGACATATTTGTATAAAATAAATCTATTAATATGTCAAGTCCATCTAACTTGCAACGGGGATCCATAACAGTTGCAAAATATATTAAGTATGGAAAATCTTTAAAATATTTATTAAATTTAATTTCCATAGGTCGAACAATACTTCCAAGTATAGAGTGGTTTCTACATTCATTAAAAACCGAAGTAATTTCGGTTAAATAATATAATGCAATGTGTGTAGTTGGGTAATAATTTCCTGACAGTACTCTAGATGCATCTTCAAATTTGCCTAAAAACTTAGAAATGCAATGCAACTGGTGCCATTCATTATTATCTAAACTATACATTGGTGTCTCCATTTCATTAAAAGTATTTATTATCTTTTTATACTCAATAGCTATGTTTAACATTTTATATGTAGAATTTCATTTTGTTCTAACATCTATAGGTACAATTCTAGGTGATATTTTCATATTTTTACATATTTGTTTAAATATTTGTCTTCTTGGCCCACTATCTTTAATAAAAAGTAATGTATACCTAAGTTTCATTAGTGAATCATTTACTATTTTTAATCCATCTTGAACGCATAAGTTTAGTATGTGACAAATACACCTAACGTGGAATAATTTTCCATCTAGAATTGGTTTTGTATAATTTTTAAGAATTTTAATTGCGGCCGTATTTTCAGAAGCATTATCCAAAGAAATGGTAAATATTTTATTGTCTATTCCAAAAGCTGAAAATACATTTAGCATGGTTTGTGATAAATTTTGTGCATTGTGAGGAAATTCAAATACCCTAAACCCTATTATTCTTTTCTATATGCACCATTCTTGATCTATATAGTGTGCCGTCATGCATAAATAATGAGTCATATTTCTAACTTCCCAACTATCTGCAGTTATTGCAACTCTAAAAATTAAAGAAGAAAAAATAGCTATTAAAGTGTCCCTCTGCTCTTTATATAGTTTGAACATATCAGATGTAGATGTTGAACGTGAGACTTTTTTAAATTCGTCAGTAAATGATAATTTACAAAATCTTTCAAATTTGCGATTTTCCGAAAAAGTAAATGATTGTTCGTCATGTATTATAAATCTTGCTAAATTTTCTCTTGTTTTAATTGGATTATATTTACGTATACCTAATGATCCACCTAATGTACTTATTTGTATTTGATGTGGTACATTTGGTGGGTGATTTTTTTCTACGTGTCTTTTAAGATGACCCGTTCCGCTACCTACAGGAAACGAATAAATTTTATGACAGTGTTTACACTTAGCTTTCCTAACATTGTTTTCTGTTATTTTTTCAAAATGTTTCCATATGTCTGATCTAACAGCCCTAGTAGATGCGGTAGTTTGTGTTTCGAGTATGGTTGTATTAGTTGTTTCTCCCTAAGATACAAAAAATGATACTTGAGGAGGTTGTTCTAAGGGTTGACATAGATTTTGATATTTTTCATCAGTTAAAAAGGGAGTAAAAGAACCCATGGCTTGAGAGCAAGAAGCGCCAGACGAGTGTGGATCCATTTTAATAAAATCCCAAAAATAACTGATTAAAATTCTCAAAAAAACTTTAAATTATAAATACCTAGTTAGAGAGATAAAGCTGGAAACCGAAATAGCGAAAAAAACCTTGCTTCAATGAGAAAACTTGCTTGGATCTTGTTTGGGAGACTTGCTTACTTGAGACTTCTTGATCACTTGATTGAAACTTGCTACTTCTTTTGCTTGAGACTTCTTGAGAAATAAAGATTTTAGGAGATTTTTTAGAATGAATTTAGTGTATAAGAATGATGAATGGTAATAGAAAAGATATTGAGGTATTTATAGATGAAGAAAAGGTTTAATTTGTAAAAAAAAATTACAAACCCCCATAACGGCTATTTTGACCGTTGGAGGAGAAATCTGCAATTTTTTTTGCAAGAAACCCCCAACGGCTATAAAAATAGCCGTTGGGGGGTTATTTGCAAAAAAAAATGCAAAACCCCCCCAAACACCCCAACGGTCATATTTAAAAAAAAAAAAAATTTTTTGGGCTTGCCTGGCACGTGCTAGGCACGGCCCGGCACGCCGTGCCTAGGCGTGCCGCCGGCACGCCCGGCCTCGGCCCGGGCACGAGGTGGCGGGCCGTGCCGGGAGCCGTGCCGTGCCGGGCACGTGCCGGGCCGGGCGTGCCCTACGGGCCGCCCGGCCCGTTAGTCAGGACTACTCAGCGGGAGTGAAAAATGGAAAGTGGAAAATAGGAAATATAAAGTTTTTTATTTTATTTAATTTTCTTGACTGATTCATTGAAAATGGCCATAAAAATGATTCATGTATTTATCTCTCTAATTTCATTAATCCATGATCATTAAAAAAATTGAAAAAATAGAAAATTGGATATAATAATCAAGCAAACTTACTCTATAATAGAATAAAAAGTTGTTGGGTTGATATGGGATGTAAATTTATTATTTTCAAGAGATCCACAGTGACAACTAATACCGTGAATCTATTTGGGGATGAATCAATATGATTATACATATTCTTTTATATATATATAAGTTTATATAGTTGAAATTAATTGAGATTTTTTATTTCAAAAATTAAAAAAATAATGAATTATTAAAATTTATGAATAAAGATGCTACTTGGCTTGAAGAATCATTTTCATTGCACTAGTATATCGTAGTCTATTTTCTGAAATTTCATTATAACAGTAGCAAAAATCACTACATTCCACAACACATGGATAATTGTAATGATGAGAATCAATGAACCGTAAGACTAAAAAGAAACAAATTATCATGACACAGTTTAGACTATTACAATGATCAATATAATTGCCAGTGACCCCTTCTTCCTAGTGAGCTAGTTGGTAGTGTGCACCGAAAATTGTCAATGACTCAAGTGTTGAGCTTGGGGCATCACATTGTTCTCAAGATTTTGATTGTCAACATTGTAGTGGACACAGTCCTATAAATGTACCATTCCTTTGGTATGGAGAAAGTAATCAAATCTTTTCTGGTAACAAAAACTTCACCTTTGGCTGTTACTATGTAGTTTATAAATCCCTCTTCATCCACTTTGACACCGTTATGATCGCCTCTGATGATAGTTGAACATTGAAACTAACAATCTATATACCTTTACCATAATTGCATCCACAATTCATATTGATTGAGAAGAGAGTATACTGAAATTGTTACCAACATGGAAAGATAACTGTCGAAGATAAGATTGCAACCCTTATGCAGAGAATTGAGGCGTTGGAGAGTCCTAGTGCTCCACCAGTGGGTCAAATAAATCAAATATAAGGTCCCACATGTTTTAATTACGGAACTCCAAATCACATTATGGAGGAATATCCACTATTAGTGAGTTCCATGGATCCGACACTTGATCAGGCAAACACATTATATCTAAAATCCATGAATAATCCATACGCTCCTACATACAATTCTGGTTGGAGAAACCATCCAAATCTCTCTTGGGGTCAAGAGTAATATCAGGAAACCCCCAACCCTAACATGCAGGTTCCAACCAATGGTCAGTTTTTAAGATCAAATATGGGTGTTTATCAACGCCCAAACGCTTTAAATTATGGAAACAACTAATATAGACCATCTGTACACAACCAATTACATCCACAACAGGGATCTAATAATGATCAAGAAAAGCGGTTCCAATCACTTGAGAAGAGTGTTGAAAATCTCCTCAAGTACTCGTCTAATCTCAGCACATATATGCAAAATCTCATGAAAGTGTCAACTGATTTTATTTAAAGAATATATTAGCACCTGCTCGTAAACTCTCAAGCTATTAAGAATTTAGAGCAACATGTTGGACAATTGGCTAGTCAAATGAGTGAATGTGGCAGTGGTACTTTCCCAAATCAACCCTTAACAAACCTAATGTCAGTTCCTCTAACTCCAATGAGTCACATGTCAACCAAGTTAATGTCATTCACACGCTTTGCTCTGGCAAACTGGTTGACAATCATGTAGCTATGCCATCTAATTCTATTCCTAATGCACGGCAAACTAACTTCTTGATTCCACGATTCCATCATCAGCTCATGATTCATCATTATTAGGATCCACCCACTAGCAAGACAGATGAGTCTGACCCCTTTAAATCGGATTCTCCTATCGACCATACTTATAACCCGAAGGCTCCCTATCCAAATGATTAAAGAAAAATTCTCCTCAGGTTGAGTACATCATTGAGTTATTCAAGCAAGTTAATATCAATATTTCTCTTCTTAATGCAATCCAACAAGTACCTACTTATGCAAAATTCTTAAAAGATTTATGCACAAAAAAGAGAATAATAAATGTTCCAAATAAAGTCGTTCTACCTGCTAACATCTCTAGCATCATCTCTCAGTCTGTACTTGTGAAGTACAAGGACCCTGGAAGTCCTACTGTCTCCTGCACCATAGAAACTACAGTGATTGAAAGGGCTCTACTAGATTTAGCTTGTTTCCTTATTCAGTGTACAAGTAGTTAGAACTTGGAGAGTTGAGACCTATAAGAATTACGTTACAGCTAGCCGATAGATCTGTGAAGAAGCCTATGGGAGAAATTGAGAACGTCTTGATTAAGACTGGAGAGTTTATTTTTCAGTCGATTTCAGAGTTCTCGAGACTCAACCTGTGGTGGATCCACAACATTGTATCCCAGTTATTTTGAGATGTCCATTCCTGGCCACTTCTAATATTGTTATTAATTGTCAGAGTGGATCGAAGAGACTTTTCTTTGGAAACATGATACTTGACTTCAATATATTCAATCTAGGGCACCAACCGAGTGATCCACATGACGAGCCCCTAAAAGTGAACATGATCCAAGGGTTGTCCAGTGAGCACCAAGAGGAGAAATTCTTTGATGAGCTGGATAATTTAGTTGATGAGAGTTTATTCTTGGATACGCTCGATGAATCATTTAATTATGTGTTTTCCACTCGATAGGAACTTCTACCTGAGCTATTGATGACTGAACTACGAGTTCAGTTACGACCATTTATTGAGTGTGCACCTGAGCTTGAGATGAAGACCCTTCCAAGTCATCTCAAGTACGCTTTCTTAGATGAACACGATACACTACTAGTCATTATCTCTACAGATTTGACTGAAACTCAGGAGAAAGCACTTATATTAATGTTGAAAGTACGTAGGGAAGCCATAGGCATGGCCGATATAAAGAAGATAAGTCATTTATAGTGCAATATAAAATTCATTTACTAGATAATACACGACCTACAAGAGATCCTAAGTATTGGTTAAATCCGATAATGAAAGAAACTGTAAGGATAGATATTCTTAAGTACTTTGACAATGAGATCATATATCCTATCTCTGATAGTGCATGGGTGAGCTCAGTTCAACTAGTGCCTAAGAAGTCTAGAATCAGTGTAGTCAAGAACGATGTAAATGAGCTTATCCCATTGCGTTTGCAGATAGGATGGCGAGTCTGTATTGACTATAGAAAGTTGAATACTGTAACTAGAAAGGAGCACTTTTCCTTACATTTTATCGATCATATGCTGGAATGGTTAGCCGGATATGAGTTCTATTATTTCTTAGATGGATACTCTGGCTACAAGCAAATTCCAATCACCCCGGAGGATCAAGTAAAGACCACGTTCACATGTCCATTTGTCACCTTCGCATATAGACGCATACCTTTTGGGTTACGCAATGCACTTGCCACATTCCAAAGATGCATGTTGAGTATTTTTCCAGACATGGTTGAACGATTTCTTAAAATCTTCATGGATGATTTCTCTATCTTCAGAGATCATTTAGAATTAGTTCTCACGCATTGTCATGAGAAACATTTGACACTTAATTGGGAAAATATCATTTTATGGTCAAAAATGAAATAGTGCTAGGCATGTCATTTCGAAGGATGGTATCAAGATTGACAAAGCCAAGGTGGACCTCTTCGTGAATCTTCCACCTCCATGATCAGTGAAAAATATATACTCCTTCCTTGGTCATGCTGGGTTCTATAGAAGATTTATCAAAAACTTTAGCAAAATTGCTAGGCCTTTGATATATTTACTGGCCAAGAATGTGCCATTTGATTTCACACCTAATTGTCTTAGAGCCTTTGAGCAGCTCGAAAAGGCGCTCACCACCACTCCTATCATTTATGGGCCCGACTGGAGTCTACCCTTTGAGCTTATGTGTAACGCATCTGATCATGTTATCAGTGTTATTCTTGAACAACGTATTAATAAGTAGCCACATGTGATTTACTATGCAAGTATGACACTCAATGATGCCCAGTTGAACTACTCAACCACAGAGAAAGAGATTTTGGCAGTCATCTTTGCACTTGAAAGGTTTCATTTCTACTTGATTGGATCATGGATTATAGTGTACTGATCATGCTGCTTTGAAATATCTATTGACTAAGAAAGATGCAAAAGTAGGGTTCGTTCGATGGATCCTCTTGTTATAAGAGTTTGATCTTGAGATATTAGATAAAAAATATGCTGATAATTTAGTAGTTGATAACTTGTCTTGCCTGCCCAACGCTCCAACTAATTCTTGCCCCATAAATGAATCATTTCTTGATGAGGAATTGCTTGCATTAACGTGCGAACCATGGTTTGCTGACATTGTGAACTATCTTGTGACCAAGGAGATTTCATCCTATTGGTCCAAGCAAGATCGATATAGATTTTTGTCCCAAGTAAAATTCTTTTGTTGGGATGAACATATCTGTTTAAATATTGTCAGATCGGATTATACGTCGATGCATACATGATAATGAGATGCAAAGTGTCTTCTCTTTTTGTTATAATCTCGTTTGTGAAGGACACTTTGGTTCTAGAAAAACGGCTAAAAAGGTGTTGTAGAGTAACTTTTATTAGCCAACTATTTTTAAAGATGCTTAGAATATTGCAAAACATGCACATGATGTTAATTCGTAGACAAAATTTCGATGCAATATGATGCCTCTGCAACCCATCCTTGAGGTCTGTTGGCAGTGAAAATTTCTAAGTTAAAAAAGGATTTTCCACAACAGAACGTGGAGCCAATTCAGTAGCCCCGCGATTGGTTATATTAACCCTTCGTTTGAGTAAAATGCGCAGATGTTTAATAGCTCCGCGTTGATTCCGCAGTTTGGCTAGTATTAGCCTCGCGTTTGAGTGAGACGCGGAGATGATCAATACCTCCGCGTTTGCCCCACGTTTTTGTTATTTAGCGTCACGTTTTGATGCAATTAAAGCTCCGCGTAAGCAGATAACCAGGATCTCAAGTTGATTGAAATTATGATTTCGGGCTTATCCGAATACCCGAATCAAGTCTAATCAGAATTCCATCAAAACTAAGATATTTGATTGGAATCCTTGATAAATGCGAGTTCTATTTAGATAGAAACTCTTGCATTAACCTGGGGCTATAAATACCTTCCTGGTGAAAACCCTAGGGATCTTCTTTTCGGCAAATTGTCTTCTTTCTGAATCCTTTGGCAATTCAAGTACGCGAGAGAGCCTTGAAGTCAGAGGTATTCTTCTTCTTCCTTTCGGTTCTTAGAGAATTCAAGTACGTGAGAGAGCCTTGAGTTCGAGAAAGACCGGAGAAGATAGTCTACAATCGGCTGATATCTTCGACAGAGAAGAGTTCAACGATTCGATCGTCCAAAGGAGCTGCTTGACAGATCCCATCGCCACTGATCCCACGAAATATTATAAAAGAGAGCGATTGAACTATAAATCCTCTCATTTGTTCTTTTTTTTATCTTGTTCACTTTCATTGTAATTCAAGATTATTCAATGGAAGGAAGCAAAGGAAAGTTTGCGACGAACAAACTGGCGACCACAGTGGGAGCCGTCTCTTTCACTGATGAAGAGGTTGTGGCGCAATCGGACGTTGACTTGATCGGATCCGAAGTAGACACGCTGGTCGTTGAAATCGACCAGCAGAAGTATGAGGAGTTCCTCTCCTCCGAATCAGGTGACTTGGATGAGACACGGCACTATCGTCGCATGTACTCCAATGCCCGAGTGACGGGTAGAAAGGTATCCACCGAGAGACGGGGATCCTTAGAGACTGCGGCTATAGAACCGGAGTTCACACAAGAAATCCTAGTCGAGGATGAGCTTCCGATTGCCGAAGAAGACCTGGGGACTAGACTGACCAGGACCCAACTCCGGAACAGGAACCGGAGAGCGAGGCGTAGAGCCCTCAAAGCCCGCCTTGGACGCAGAACTAACACTAGAGGACGCGAGGCTATGGTCCCTCGCAAACTGGCTCGCGCTACCCGTGAGACCAGTCTCTACCGCATTAAACGCGAAGATACAACTTGCCTTAAAAGCAAGGAAAAGCTAGCGTGTGATTTTCCACGCGAGGCTATTACTGAGCCTAGCGAGAGACGCGAAGCCAGTGAGGGTTGCGCTAGTCGCAGAATACCCAACACTCGCGAGTTATGCGAGTATAAAAATTCTTTAAAGCCAGCGTGTGATTCTCCATGCGAGGCTATTACTGTGCCTAGCGAGAGATGCAAAGCTAGTAAGGGTTGCGCTAGTCGCAGAATACCCGACACTCGCGAGTTACGCGAATATAAAAATTCTTCAAAGCCAGCGTGTGATTCTCCACGCGAGGCTATTGCTGAGCCTAGCGAGAGACGCGAAACCAGCAAGATTTGCGCTAGTCGCAAAATACTTAACACTCGCGAGAAACGCGAGTATAAAAATTTAAAGCCAGCGTGTGATTCTCCACGCGAGGCTGATACTAAGCTAAGCGAGAGACACGAGGCCAGTAATACTTGCAATAAACGCAAGACTTCTGATACCTAGGAGGAACGTGAGGACGATTGGCAAATAGTTGTCAGTCGTAAAAATCGTGCTAGGCGCGAAGCTATGATCTGCGTTAATCGCAAAGATAAGCCAGCGTGTAAGACCTTCCCTTCACGCGGGGCTATTATTCCAAAAGCTAAACTTCTAAAGACACACCAAGCCAGCGAGAGATGCGAGGCTAGTGTGGATAAGCGCGGAGCTATTCTTCAGGCCCGCAATGTGAAACGCGAGGCTATTCCTAAGCCACGCGAGGATCGGTCCAACCCCAGAGTCAGGGTTGATCAGACAAAGAAGCTTCAGTGGGTTCCCAGACCTTTTCAAGAGTTGAATGGACCTCTTGACTCCATGGCTAAAGGCGCTGATCTCAGGGAATATCTTGCTAAGAAGAGAGGCATAGACCAACTTCAGGTTGGGCCTGTCTGTCATTGCCAGCAACTTGTGACGGCAGTATCAGCCATGATGGACAACCGTGGCTGCAGCAAGAACAGGATATCTATGTTCGACCGATTAAACGAGTCAAACCAGAATCCTGCTAAGAAGACAAGAACCACTTCCCTGAAGCAATGGAGAGCTGTAACCTCCAATATGATAGGAAAAGGGAAGAAAATTGTAGAGATGGATGATGATTCAGAATCGAACAATGAAGAACCTCATCGTGTTACTCGACTAAGATCAGGAGCCGTCCCGCTCCGAAATTATAAGAAGCTCGCAGGGGGTTCTTACGACGAGTACAGCGATAATTCAGCTATAGCCTCGCCTCCATCCTCTACATCGTCTCGGTTACAGAAGTCAGCATCGCATATGGCAGATAAGTCTGACGATATCAATCAGAGATTTGAAGCTCAAGAAAAGATGATTCAAGAGCAGCAAAAGATGATTGAAGGTTTTAAAGTCATGCTATCGAGATTTGTTGAAGATAATGCCAAAAAGGACAAAGAAACTCTGAATGAGGAAGAACAGGAAGAGAAAGCCCGCTCAATGCATGAGGATGACGATAGATTTTCTTTCCACGACCCGCATGGGGAAAAGATAGAAAAGCTACAGAATCAACTCGAAGGTTTAATGCGGAAAAATGAGTTGAAAGAAGCAGGGGTCTCAAGACCGTATCCTTCTGAATGGGATACGATACCATACCCATAGAAGTATAAGCCACTCAAGTTAGAGCCATACGACGGGAAGGGATCGCCCAGTCAGCATATATATTACTTCTTGTCCCAAGCAGGACATTTGATGGGTAATGACCCCATCATGACCAAAGTATTCGCAAGTACTTTGCGAGGGCCTGCTTTTACTTGGTTCATGCAGTTGCCCCCAGGTACTATTAATACCTGGTTAGATGTCGAGAAATTATTTCTCTCACGTTTCTTTGAGGATAACATTGAGATTACGGTTCATTCCCTCCTTGCAACTAGACAAGGAGAATAGGAAACTGTTAAAGACTTTATAGAAAGGTTCCGGGAGAAGTCCGTACATTGGAAACACGGAATGATCCAGGAAACTCTAGTCGAGACATGTCGACACAACCTTAAGACCAATGTGCTCCTCAAAATGGGGCCCGTAGAGTCCAAGACGTGGAGGGACTTGCTCAAACAAGGAAAGTAAGCTGAAGACTTGATTCGCCGAGTTGAAGAGTCCCGCGGGTCAAGAAGTGCTGGGGGTGGTAAGTCATATACCCAAAACAACAGCAATAAAAATAAAGGGAAAGCAGCGATGTCGTCAGAAGCTGCTCCTCAGAAAACCAGTCCTCCGCCAGAACCGAAACCTCAAGGTCAGCGAGGATCAAGACAAATTAGACCGCAGCAAGAAAGGAATTATACTTTCAAGGCGGAACAGACGCCTATCCTCTTTCACTTGCTCCAGAAGAAGGGAATGCTAAAACTTCCAGAGAATAAGAAGCCAGAAGACGCTGGTAAGACTAAACATCCCAACTACTGTCTCTATCACCGGAATGTTGGGCACCCTACCAGGGATTGTTTTCTCCTTAAGAACAGAATCCAAGCACTAATGGAAGCTGGGGTTCTGACGCTTAAGGAAGAGCAGAAGAAGGTCACTGCCAATATGGCAACTATAGTGGTTGGAACCCACGAGTTCCCCGCAGGAGTGACCCCAATCCCAAAGGGTGAGGCAGTTACAAAGAATCTTGATCCTTACAACAAAGCCCAAGAAGGACTTGTCCCTGTAACGACCCAAAGAGGGAAAGTTATGTGGGTTCACCCTGATTTGCTAGAAGACGAGCAGTGGACAAACACAGGGGGTCACAAGAAAAAGCAGACTAGTAATGTTATCTCCGCGGAAATAAAGGATGAATATATTGCAGGAATACCCACAGACTCTAAAGAGGAGCTCGAAGCCATGGCTACTCATCAAGATGGGGCAGGCCCTTCCGACACTCGGTCTGGGAAAACATATCTTAGAGACTACACCAGAGTAGATCTGAAGGATATATATGCGGAAACTACTAATCCTGCAAAGCAAAAAGGTGTTCGTTTCCAGAAGAATCCACGAAGAGACGAAGGAGTTAAGAGTACCTCCTTCCAATTTGATATCATAACTCAGCTGGCAAATATTCCAGCTCGAGTAACGCTATACGAGTTGTTACGATTGTCAAAGTCAACTCGTGAGGCGTTAAGGGAAGCTTTGGCAGACTCTGAGTCATTCCTAGCTCAGATTGTCGAGCCGGCTAATGAAGAACAGGATTCTTGCCCCCGCTGTCATCAAGTGAGGAGGCATGTCCCACAAATAGTTTTCTCTCCAGAAGACATGCATGTAAGGAATATAAAGCACAACAGGCCTTTATATTTCACCGAATATGTCGGATCCATAAAAGTAGACCGAATTCAAATTGATCCGGGTTCTGCACTAAGTGTCGTACCCAGAAGGTTGATGCAGCTGCTAGGGATCTCCCTCCATCGTCTGACACCAACCAACACGTCAATATATGGGTTCAATGCGAATAATAGCAGCCCCCTCTGGAAAATCCGATTCCGATGCCAAATTGGAGATCTAAAGACGGAGGTTACATGCTATGTTATTGATGCAGATACCTCCTACAATATTCTGCTAGGACGACCTTGGATCCATACTTACATGATCGTCCCGTCGACTCTTCACCAATGCATGAAATATTGCAATGAGGAAGGAGAAGTCCGGACACTAATTGCAGATAAGCAACCTTTCAAAGGACTGGAGAATTACTTCATAAATGCTTCACTCTACAAACCAGCTCATGAAATCTCCAATGATGATTATGGCAAGCCTCAAAAGCCTGATGAAAGTGGTAATGAGGCAGACACGGAGTATGAACCTTTTGAAGAGGATGATGGGGGTGATTATGAAATTAACCCCAACCTAGATTTTACTTTTAGTTTTGATAATAATATAGTCGATGTAATAGAGGATGAATGGGTTATTAATGAAAATATAAAGTTAGTCTACAAGCATGCTGTAGCTACCGAATCTGAGCCCTCTTGTACCTCCACCGAAGTGGATGACCTGACCGAACTTGAAGTTCTGGCGGCATACCATTTGCCCCTCAGGTCTTCCCTCCTCTCTCAATTAAAAATAACCGAGGATCAAGGGCACTTCTTTGAAGTGCCTCCCCGACAGAAGTCCCAAAGGCTGATCATGTTCGGCAAAGTGGTCACGTCGCCTCGACAAAGACAAAGTAGTGAAAGTGATGAACAGACATCACCTCAGTTCCATTTGTACGAACAGAGGTCCCGACAGATGATGGAAAAGATGGGATATAATTTTACCCAGAAGCCGGGATTAAACTTTGGGAAAGGGCGACGGAATCTCATAACCTCGTTTAGACCGAGAGGAAAGAGCCCTGATTATTATCAAAAGACCCGCAGGGGGTTGGGCTATGTGTCTACTCCACCCTCATCGCCATCCAAGGATGAAGAGAGTTCTTCGGCTAAAGAAGAAACATCTTCACCCGACCATGATTCGGATATAAGCACCGGTGCTTGGTTTCAATCTTTGACAGCCAATATGGTTTCAGCTGCGCCAGAAAGCGACGAGGAACCAATTGACGTTCAAGATGATGCTTGGGCTAGGCATATGGATACTCTCTGGGATGTCCACTTTGAACAGCGTGACCCGCCCACAGAAGACAAATTAATACAAGTTAACATGGGAACGGAAGAAAATCCGAAACCCATTTTCATAAGCGACACACCAACTCCTTTAGAAAAGGAGGAACTTATATCTCTTATCAAAGAGTATATAGATGTGTTCGCGTGGAGTTATGAAGATATGCCTAGGCTTGACCCTCAAATTGCCACACACCGGTTAAATATAAAAGAAGATGTCAAACCTGTTAAACAACAACAGAGGCGTTTTCGACCGGAGTTGATGGAGGCAATAGTTGCTGAGGTCAATAAGCTTATAAAATCCGGGTTTATCCGAGAAGAGCAGCATCCTGACTGGGTGGCTAATATAGTGCCAGTTCGTAAAAAGAATGGCAAAATCTGGATATGCATCGATTTTCGAGATCTGAACGCTGCATGTCCCAAGGATGAATTTCCACTCCCAATCACCGATGTGATGATTGATAATACTTGTGGTTATGAGAGGATGTCCTTTATGGATGGCTTCTCAGGTTATAACTAAATCAAGATGCACCCGGATGATGAAAAGCATACAGCTTTCAGAACGCCGCTGGGGGTATACTGTTATACGGTGATGCCATTCGGATTAAAGAATGCAGGTGCCACCTACCAACGCGCAATGAGTGTCATATTCAAATAACACCTGCGCAGAACAGTGGAGTGCTATGTGGATGACTTAGCAGTTAAAAGTAAAGACAAAAAAGATCATCTTCATGATTTAAGAGTGGTTTTCGATCTTATGAGGAAACATCATCTGAAAATGAATCCTACCAAGTCATTTATGGGGGTGTCCAGCGGGAAATTTCTTGGGTTCATAATCACCTCAAAAGGAATTTTTCTCGACCCTGAAAAGGTAAAAGCGATTAACGAAATGCCGCCTCCCCGCAATCTTAAGGAATTAAGGGGGTTACAGGGAAAGCTCGCCTATATTCGACGTTTCATTTCCAACCTATCTGGACAATGCCAGCCATTCTCAAAACTTATGAAAAAGGGAGTGTCTTTCATATGGGATGAGGCGTGTCAGCAGGCATTTGATGACCTCAAGGAGTACCTTACTAAGCCTCCTGTACTAATGGCACCAGCCTCTGGGCAGCCCTTCCTTATATATGTAAGGGCCATGGATAATGCTTTAGGAGCATTACTTGCTCAATATAATGAGCACGGCCATGAATATGCCCTCTACTATTTAAGCAGAACAATGATTGGGGCCGAACAGCGGTATACCCCGATTGAAAAGGAATGTTTAGCCCTAGTGTTTGCTGTTCAGAAAATGCGACACTACCTTTCAGGGCAAACAATTCATGTCATATCACGGGTTAACCCCTTGAAGATTCTGATGACCAAACCGGGATCCTTAAATGGCCGATTGGCAAAATGGGCGCTCTTACTATCGCCCTATGACATACATTTTGTCCCTCAAAAGGCCATGAAGGGACAGGCAATCGCCGATTTCCTTGCAGACCATTCAATGTGGTCCAAATTAAAGCAGACATCAGAAGCCAACACAGTTACCGGAAAACAGCCTTGGCAAATGTTCTTTGATGATGCCGCGAGACGATCTGCTGCTGGAGTGGGGGTTGTGCTTATATCCCCACATAAACATATATTGCCTAACGGTTACTCATTAACAGAACCGTGCACTAATAATGTAGCGGAGTACAACGCGCTCATTATCGGCTTAAAAATAGCTCTGCGACTGGGGGTGAACCATCTAGAGGCATATGGAGACTCTAAGCTCATCGTCAATCAGATGACAGGTGAGTATGAAGTCAGACATGAAGCCCTCGTCCCCTGTCATCAGCTAGCTATTGAGCTAGCAGGATATTTTGAACAATTCTACATATATCACATATCTCGAAATGAGAACGTTTATGCAGATACTCTTGCCGCATTAGCCGCAACACTGGCAATCCCGCCAGATGAAGCTAAAAGCATCACCATTGGTAGCAAAGAACTCCTCACCTAAACGCAGTGTCTCAAGCCGAAGAGGTATGCCAGATAAGCTTAAAGTTAGAGCCCCGTGATTGGCGATTTCCGTTTGTGGATTATGCTTTGCATGGGATATTACTAGAAGATCCAAAGGAAGCCACCTCAATAAAGAGGAAGGCCCAGAGATTTTATTATGACCATAAACTTCAGACTTTATATAGAAAGTCAAGAGATGGTCTGCTGCTACACTGCATATCAAAAGTAGAAGCAGAAGAAGTGCTGAGAGAAACGCATGATGGAATATGTGGAGCTCATCAGCCCGGTCCAAAACTCGGAGACCGTATAAAAAGGCTAGGATACTACTGGCCGAATATGATCACGGAAGCAATGGCATACGCTAAACGATGCCATGCATGCCAAGTTCATGCTAATTTTATTCACCAACCCCCAGAATACTTGCACAATACTATCGCTAGTTGGCCGTTTGAGGCCTGGGAATGGACATTGTGGGGCCAATAACTCCCCCGTCATCCAGAGGACATCGGTTTATTCGTGCAATAACCGATTATTTTTCAAAGTGGGCTGAAGCCGTGCCCATGAAAGAGGTGAAAACGACAGATGTGATCAAGTTTATCAAGCATCATGTCATTTACCGATTTGGTATCCCTCGACGGGTCATTCATGATAATGGTTCGCAATTCATTAGTCAGGAATTCTCCAGATTCTGCAATAAGTTCAGAATCAAAGATATCGCTTCTACACTATATAACCCTGCGGCTAATGGGTTAGCAGAAGCTTTCAACAAGACGATCATCAAACTCCTTCGGAAGTTCGTCTCTTCCAATAAACGAGATTGGGATGAAAAATTGGGAGAATGTTTGTGGGCTTATCGTACCACCGTTCGCACCCCGACCAAAGCTACCCCGTTCTCTTTGGTTTATGGAAGTGAGGCTGTCTTGCCTCTTGAAATCCAGATACCATCATTAAGAGTGGCTGTAATACCCCAAATTTCGAGCTACCTGTAGTGCCGAATAAGTCTACCGAAGTTAATTTTGGACACCGAAATAACTTTCGGTTAACATAACTTTAAATCCACACACCCAAATGACATTCGGTCTTTGTGATTATTAGTTTTGTAATATTTAGAATTTTTGGAAATTTTTCTTACGAGGCCGAAAAATACTCCCAAAATTGTTAATTTAACAATATTAAAATAATTCTTCCAATTACTTCTGAATTTCGATTTATTTATTTCAGATATCGAAACAACAAACGGATAATTTTGTTGTATTCCCCTCGTCGAGCACTACGTCCTACATAAATTTGGTAGTATTTGGAGAATGTTACACAAAACCAAAATTATTAAATTATTAAATAAATAAATAAATAAATAAATAAAAATAAAATAAATGCTGTGGTGGTGATTGAGTGTTGTGTTGTCGTGACCAAGAGAGGCAGCAAAATAAAAATTTGAGGTGTCAGTGGTAGAATAGTTAATGGGGGGAGGTGTCACAGAAAGAGAAAGCTATATATAAGAAAGAGAAAGAAAAAATTTTATTTACACCCTCTGTCACTCTCTTCTTCCCCTCTGCTTCTTCTAACTCTCGGCCAAACCCAGCCTTTCCTCTCGGCCAAATATCATCAACAGAGGAAAAAAAAAAAGAAGAGAAGAAATAAAAAAGGAGAGAGAGTGATCATGGGCCTGGGCTACTGAAATAATAGGCCTGGGCTGCTGAAATAATAATAATAATAATATTGGGCCTGGCCCAGTCTTGTAAAATAATAATAATAATAATAATAATAATAATAATAATAAAATAGAGGGAAGAAATTGGGCTTGGGTTTGGACCTGACAGAAAATAAAATAAAATAAAAGTGGGAATTTAGTGAGATTGGCTTGGGCTTGATGGATTAAATGATTGAGAGATTTGAATTGGACTTAGTTTGGATTAATTGGACATAATTAATAATAATAATAAATTAGATTTCAATTAAAGGAGAAATGCATAATATATATGATTGAGCTTGGAAATGTAATAAATACATATGTTGGGTTTAAAAATAATGCAGGATTATTATAATTCACTTGATTCCCAAATTGGGTTATTATTTGACACTGAGAATGAAACCAGATTATTATAATAATTTTGATGATATGCACTGTGGTACAATTGTGCACTAACATCTATCATGCTACAAGTCATGTGCCTTGATATATCATGTGTACTAATATATCATGTATTAATTTATCATGCTACAAGTCATGTGTTTTACATGTCACGTGCTTTGATATTACAAGTCATGTGTTTTACATGTCACGTGCTTTGATATTACAAGTCATCTATTTTAATATTATAGATCATGTGTTATGATACTACATGTCATGTACAGTCATGGAAATGCAAGCATGTTATCATGAATTGAAAAAATAATTAAAGAAAAATTATAAAATTTTCATGTGCAAAATTCATTATGAACACGGGGATGGGGGAAACTATATGATGGATAAGAGCCTTACCGTATAAGAATTGATTGTATTGTTAGGGCCGGGATTCTATTACTGCAGCGGCCTGGATGATTATTGGATCACCAATTGATATCTACCCTGAGTGGTAAGTCCGTACTGTAATACAGTACGGAACGTGATTGAGTGCCTAGCGGCATGTCATGGTTCAACGCCATGAATATTGGGGCCGGGTCCCGGGTATGCACGGGCACTTATACGACAATGGAGAATAGCGCTATCTTATCCATTAATACAGTTTCAAAATTTTAAATTGGACGATGACTGAGACCAATAGAATATATGATTAAATAGATAGAGAAGTTATTGTCATGTTCATTTATTTATGCATTTATTTATGCTTGATTTCATGTTATTTATATGTTGCCTTCATGTTACTTTATATGCACACAAACAACACTGACATAAACATGCTCATGCACACTGATATTCATGTACTATGATAGTACACAATTCCTATTTTAAATGTATTACTTGCCGGGTTTAATCCCCTGAGTTTTGAACCCAGATTTGGAAAGTGAAGAAGGGGATCCAGCCCCAATTGAAGACCCGTATTTCGTTGGACAGATCGAGTGACAATAGGCTAGCGAAGTACTCCTGGAGAACTTTTGTATATCTTGTTTGTATTTCTTTTTGTTTGGGCACTGCTTTTCTTTTTGACTCTTTTGTGTTCATATTTAAAGCAGTGTGCCATGTTATGTAATGAACTCTTTGTATAAATGAAATCATTTCAAGTTTCAGACATGTTATTTATTCATCTGATTGTGCCAGTAGTTACGGTTATTCCAAGATCCTGTGACTGTTGGGTTGTCTAGTGTAAGTAATAAGTAACGTCCTCTGTTTTGGGAACAGCTGAAAAACGGGGGCGTTACAGTAGTTTTAGCCACAAAGATGACGACAGAAGAGTGCCATCAGCAAAGATTGCAAGAACTAGAGGCGTTAGATGAAAAACGTCTCAGGGCTCAACAACAAATTGAGTTGTATCAAGCCCGAATATCTCAAACGTTCAATAAGAGCGTTAAGCCAAGGACCTTTAAGTAAGGAGACTTGGTTCTGACTGTTAAAAGGCCAATGGTGCTAACCCACAAGACTAAGGGTAAGTTTGAACCCAAGTGGAAAGGACCGTTTATTGTGGAGACAGTATACTCCAGTGGAGCCTATCGCTTAATGAATCAAGACGGCGACAGGATGATGATGCCGATCAATGGCAAATTTCTGAAGAAATACTATTCTTAGTACCCCTGGAGATACGCGTCGTCTTTTCTTAGGCATGCGCAATTGAGCGCCTCTGACCTAAACCTGGTGCGTTTGGTTCTCAAGTTTGAACCACCTCCAGTCTTTTTTCTTAGGCATGTGCATTGAGCGCCTCTGACCTAAACCTGGTGCGTTTGGTTCTCAAGTTTGAACCACCTCCAGTCTTTTTTCTTAGGCATGCGCATTGAGCGCCTCTGACCTAAACCTGGTGTGTTTGGAGTGCCCAGTTCAAGTTACGCGAGAGAGCCTTGAACCGCCTCCAGTTTGGTTCTCAAGTTTGAACCACCGTCAGTCTTTTCTTGGGCATGCTCAGTTTGGCGCCTCTGACCCAAACCTGGTGTGCTTAGTTCTCAAGTTTGAACAGCCCCCAATCTTTCTTTTAGGCATGTGTAATCAAGCACCTCTGACCTAAAGTTATAAATTGCCCAACGCCGACTAGGCAATGGGAAGAGAACCAGTTTGTCGCCAACCCATCATACTGGGGTAAAAGTATGAATTGCCTAACGCCGACTAGGCAATGGGAAGAGAACCAGTTTCTCGCCAACCCATCATACTGGGGTAAAAGTATGAATTGCCCAACGCCGACTAGGCAATGGGAAGAGAACCAGTTTCTCGCCAACCCATCATACTGGGGTAAAAGTATGAATTGCCCAACGCCGACTAGGCAATGGGAAGAGAACCAGTTTCTCGCCAACCCTATCATACTGGAGGTAAGAGTATGAGATTAACTACCCAATGCTGATTGAAAGCAAAGGAGAGAGGAAATTAATTCCTCGACAACTCACCATATTGAGGGGAATAACATGGCTAGCCCAACTCAAACGGTAGTTGGTAAAGGCCAATCAAACCCGTTGATAGCTGGGAATTTGCTAAAAATCTCATAAAACCTGTCATATTAAATTCTTACCTCTGACAGTACGACTTGGAACGCTTTGCATAAAAATAGAGAAAACTACTTTTTGATGGCGAGTTATTTGTTGTGCAAGAAGATTTCCTAGCCAACTAATAAAAGAATCAAAAAGAAGTTATCCTTATTCATCATTTAAAAAGAATGGAGTTACAAAAGAAGTCTGAGAACCAATAAAGATCTTTCTTTTATTACAAGTTCTCATTACAAAAAGAATGAAGAATAAAAGAAAACTATGGATCTCCGAGATGCTTTAACTTACTCATCGCTTCGTCAACCACTCGACGACGAGTTGTCTCTATAGAGTGTTGAGCCTGCCGGAGTAGGTCATCATCATTCATTGCAACTTGCTGGATGAGATGCTGCGAGATTCTTCCATAGTACGGCTTCTTATTGTCTCCTCCTGATCAACTTGCTCCCGTTGAAGGATCAACGCTTCCCGCTTCTTAACGGCTTCCCCTAATTAAAGCTCGTTCTCTACTAAGACCGCCCGAGCATTAGCAATGGCCTCCTGAGCACTAAGAATGGCAGCCTGGCTCCCCTCAATTTCAGACTTCACCAACTCCAAACCTCTAAGAATGGACTCCCGACTAGCCTGGAACCCTGCTAACGCTCGAGACCATTCTTCTTCTTGGTGCCTCAATTCCTCTCGACGAGCAAGCAACTCCGCCCGAAGACGAGCCCATTCAATCCCAATAATCGACTCAATATCCGCTTGGCGAACTATGTTGAGTATGTTCATTTGCTCTTCCAAAATTCCAAAACGGGCCCGGTAAGGAGCTGCTCGGTCTCGTCCCCCAACTTCTTCGATGTTTTCCAGATAGTAGAGTAACATTGGACGCGCGAAGTTGAAGAAATCGTGGCCAGCAAGGACCATCTCGATACATCTCCTTAGTAAACGCATAAAATCAACGACACTGAAGTTGAAAAGTTCTTCAAGAGGATTTGAAGTGTCAACAGACAAAACAGGTAATGCTAAGGAAGATGTCACGGGTAGGGGAGCAGTGGCTACCGGTGTCGAAGAAGAAGCCCGTCCTTGTACCAGGTTCATGACATGCGGGGCCAGTAAAGCAAATGCAGATCTGGTGGAATCAGGAACCAGAGAAGGAGGGCTGCTAATACAAGTCGCCCGGGGAGCGCCACCAACAGGAAAAGATGAGGGGGTATCTCCACCAGAAGTTCCTCCGATGGCAGAAGAAGCTTCAAATGAGAATTTTAAATTCTCCTCATCCCCGACTGGAAGATTAGAAGCTGGAGGAATTACAGGTGTCTCAACAGCCATTATAATAGAAGGCGTTAGAATCGCTGGCTGAGAAACAGAAGGTACGCCAACGACCGTGGGAAATGTCTCAGTGGAACAGACTGGCGTTGGAGATGACATGCTAGGAGAAGGCGTAGCCTTCTTAGCAGCAGCTGCGATAATGACCTCAGTTCTCTCATCACTTCCCAGTTCGTCAATTGGGGGAATTGAAGAGGGAACAGAGGCAGGAGCCGGTGTAGAATAATCAGCCGCAAACTCACCAGCAGAGCTACCCACACCACCAACGGAGCCGGAATGGTCCATCCTATCGTCAGACTCTACTTGTGTAGTCGAATGCATTGGCGAGAGAAGTTGACCACCTGCATTTCAGAAGACCAGAAAAGCAGTGTTACGATAAAATAATAACGGGCAAAAGATAAAATGCTAAGGGCCATACCAGGCGATACAAGTCCAGTTGTCGGACTTGAAGGGGGAGCCACTGTCATTTCCAGCAGTGTACCTGTCTCGCTACCCGTTAGTTGCGCCACAGGTTCTGCCACAGGCTCTACGGCTGAAGGAGCCGAAACCTCAACAACACTTGGAGGTTTAGCAGGTTCATCCTCCCTTGCCAATGCTGGGGGTAGAGCTGAAGCCAACAAGTCTGAAGCAAGTTTGACAGCCACTTCTTGGGGAGCTATCAAAGTTTCCTGAGCCAATTTTTACTTCTTACCCGACCTTCTCTTTAAAGTGCCGCGGCGTTTGAGAGTTGGACTCAAGGGACGACTGACAACAGGCTGGGGAGCTCCACCAGCACCAGTATTGTCATCGTCATCACCGGCATCGTCGTCGGACTCGCTGGCGTCTGAAGGCTCAGCCGCGGCGCCAAGGAATTCTTCCATTCCTTTTATTCTCACTCTAGAAGCACCCTGGCAGCTAATGTAGAGGGCTTCAATCTCTTTGCAACAACTGCGATTGAGAGAGAAGCCGGGCACGTCAGCATTCGCAATGCTGAACCAGTTGCAGAAGCTGAGGGTCATTGCCAGTTCTGGCGACTTCTGGGGCAAGGAGAATTCAGCTTTGGTCCCGCCCGCCGCAAAGTGGAACCAACCACGAGTGCCTTCGTATAAATTCCCCTCATGAGCAAGATCTTTATTTGGATTGCCCACATAAAGTTGGGAGTATCCAAACTGACGAGCAAAGCGACTCGGAGTGTATGGCTCGATCCGACACCCGAAATCTTGACGATATACCAAGTATCCGGGACGGATGTTGAGAAGCCACCAGAACGCTCCTGTAGATAAAGTAGTGAACTTATTTGCTCCTACGGCGTCCTTCAGCCTCAACCCATATTCTCCGCCAGGGAAGTCGGGGAAACACCTGAAGATCTCATAGTTCTGAAAGCCACGAAGAGTCTTCCGAATTTGAGACATATAATTCTGCTTCCATGAAGAGCGTTCATACAGCTCTACAAAGAAGCACTTTTCGCCCGAACGACGCTCTTGTGCACTCATTAAAGAAGGACAGTACAAGACGAGCCACGCCATCAAATAGGTGTAGGGCATCTCCACCCTAGGGTTTGGAGTCTTCGGCTGGGCAGTCTCTTTTGACTTACCATTTCCTTTCCCCTTGACCTTAACAGTGGGAAGGAAATCACGATAAAGCACCCACAGTCCATGCTGTAAATTATACACCATGGTGGGAAGAAGTCCAAGGGGTCGGCCATATGCAAGAAGAACCGCTGGATATACCACGGTCATTGCAATTGCTTCCTTGGGCAACGACGGCACGACGCATCTCTTAAACCACAACATCAAAAACCCGGCAATGAGACCTCTGTTGGAAACCGAAAACTGGGCTTGATAGTGATAGCTCTTGAACGAAGTACTGGGACCATATCCGTTCTCATTGGAGTCTGTAGTATAATACAGACGGTAATGGCCCCTAGCTACACGTTGGTCAATCTCTGAAATGGGGACAGGAGAATGACCATGGATAATGGCCGAGCTATCCTTAGAATTTAAGTTGGCGAAGAGATACTCGACCCATTTCTTGTGCTGATACCGTGATTGCGCGCACCTGTCTGGTCAGCACAAATACGATAATGGCACATCATCTCCCAGTATGTGGCATAGATGCACTGATCCCTCGCCAGTAGCATGTTCAGCTCATCGGTGGTGGGGATATACTCCTCATAAGGGACTTCGCCCATTGAGAGCCCGGAAACCTCGAACATCTCGTAGAGAGCGAACCCTAGCTCACCCACTGGTGTAAAGAGAGTACAAGTCTCAGGGTTATACATCTCCAAGAGGCAGTAAAAATGATAAGCACTCTAGGAAAATCCGAATTGGACATTCCTGATAGCTTTATACAAACCAATATCCTTTAAAATGGGCTTGTTGGCAGTGAAAATTTCTAAGTTAAAAGGATTTTCTACAACAGAATGCGGAGCCAATTTAATAAGCCCCGCGTTTGGTTATATTAACCTTGCGTTTGAATAAAACGCGGAGATGTTTAATAGCTCCGCATTGATTCCGTAGTCTGGCTTGTATTAGCCTCGCGTTTGAGTAAACGCGGAGATGTTCTATAGCTCCGCGTTAGCTCCGCGCACTGGTTATTTAGCACCGCGTTTTGATGCGATTAAAAGCTCCGCGTGAGCAGATAACCAGAATCTCAAGTTGATTGAGATTATGATTCTGGGCCTATCCAAATACCCAAATCAAGTCTAATCAGAATTCCATCAAAACTAAGATATTTGATTGGAATCCCTGATAATGACGAGTTCTATTTAGATAGAAACTCTTGCATTAACCTGGGGCTATAAATACCTTCCTGGTGAAACCCTAAGGATCTTCTTTTCGGCAATTGAGATATTTTTCTGAAATCTTGGAGAATTCGAGTTACGTACAGAGCCTTGAGTTCGTGAAGATCAGAGAAAATCACCATCTTCTTTCTGGAGTTCTTGAGAAGTTCGAGTTACGCGAGAGAGTCTTGAACAAATCAAAACCAGAGAAGATCGTCTATAGTCGGCCGATATCTTCAAAAGAGAAGATTTCAACGTACCGATCGTCAAAAGGAGCTGCTTGACATATTCCATTGCCACAAATCCCACGATATTGTAAAAGAGAGAGATTGAAATCTAAAATCCTCTCGTTTGTTCTCTTTATATCTTGTTCACTTCTATTGTAATCTAAGATGTATTCAATGGAAGGAAGCGAAGGAACTTTTGCGACGAACAAACTGGCGACCACAGTGGGAGGATTCTCGCAAAAGGCTCCCGACCACGTAATCTAGGATATCTTGCCAGTTTGTTCGTCGCAAAAGTTTCCTTCGCTTCCTTCCATTGAATACATCTTAGATTACAATAGAAGTGAACAAGATATAAAGAGAACAAACGAGAGGATTTTATATTTCAATCTCTCTCTTTTACAATATCGTGGGATCTGTGGCGATGGGATCTGTCAAGCAGCTCTTTTTGACGATCGGTACGTTGAAATCTTCTCTCTTGAAGATATCGGCCGGCTGTAAACGATCTTCTCTGATCTTTCTCGAACTCAAGGCTCTGTGCGTAATTTGAATTCTCCAAGATGCCGAAAAATAGATGATCACTAAAGGCTTCAAGGCTCTCTCGCGTACTTGAATTGCCGAAGGATCAAAGAGATTGAAGATAGATGATCATGAATTGATTGATCTATTCTTGATTGATCCTCTATCTTCTTGATTGATTGATCTTGTATATATTGATTCTCCTAAAGTCTCCTCAAAGAGGGTATTTATAGACTTTAGTGGTTATGAGAGTTTCCGTAGGAATAGGAATAAAGAGTTCCATAGGAATAGGAATAAAGCTTTCCATAGGAATAGGAATAGGAATAAAGATTTTTGTATTCATCAAGGATTCTAATCCAATATTTAATATTGATTTAAATCTCTTGATTTAGAATTCTGATTGGATTCAATTTGAGTATTGGATAAGATCAAATCTCAATCACAATCAATTTAGGATTATGATTGGACTCAATTTAGATATTTGGATAAGCCCAAATTATAATCTCAATCAATTTAGGATTCTGGTTATCTGCTCATGCGGAAATAATCTCATCAAAACGCGGAGCTAAGAAACCAGAACGCGGAGCTATTAAACATCTCCGCATTTTACTCAAACGCGAGGCAAAAGTAGCCAAACGCGGAGGCTGTTGTGGAAAATCCTTTTAACTTAAAAATTTTCACTACCAACAGAACCCCCTCCAAAATTTTCAAAATGGCTTAGAACTTAGCAAATTTTGAAATACTTTGGATACTTAAACTGAAACGCGGAGTTAGAATACCAAGTCTCCTTCGCGTTATGCTCGCCTATGCAGAGCTAATCAGCTTCACTTCATTTTCAGTGAAATGAGTAATTTCTTCATTAATTACTCCGAATTTCTGCGCCGAATACCAAGCAGTGGATCATCTATTTAAATAGAGCTCCTGGCTCCTCTTCTTCTTCATCGGGAGAGTTTGAAAACTCCAAAACTCTGGCAGTCGAGTGACTCATGTCGACGAATGATCTTCAATTGATCTCCCCTTAACTCTCCATAGATTTTCATCATTAGGATGTCATTTCAGAGGAGTTTGGCTAGACGCACGTTGGCCGGCGTTAATGGCAGCGACCGTGGAAGTAGACGCGACGGCGAACCAGTCTATGCAGCGTCTTCCGAAGGTAAAAACCTTAACTCTTGGTCTTCTAAGAACCATTCTGAGATGTTTTGGCTCGGTTTGATCCGGCCAATTGTTTGCTTTACCGGCGAGATCGCCGTTCTCCAGCCGTAAGGCTTGAAGGAGAAGGAGAAGTCAGAGAGGAACTCTGATCTGTCTCTACGCGAAGTTATCGCGTCATCCCTGCGCTTGAAATGCGGGGCTTATCTGACTAGCAGTCGTGATGAATCTGCGAGGCTATCTTTGATTAGCAGTCGCGATGAATTGCGAGACTATCTTTGATTAGCAGTCGCGATGAATTGCGAGGCTATCTTTGATTAGCAGTCGCGAGGAATTGCGAGGCTATCTTTGATTAGCAGTCGCGAGAAATTGCGAGGTTATCTTTGATTAGCAGTCGCTTCATGTCCCGAGGCTATGAAATAGAAGGAAACAGCAGAGCGAAACTCTATCCTTCCTTTACGCGAAGTTATCGCGTCATCCTCTGCGTTTAAAGCGTGAGGCTATTTCTTCAACTGTACGCGAAGTTTAGCTCCGTGTTTTCATACTTAGAAGATTTTCTAAATTTTTGTAGAACTCCTGATTCTTCTTTTGCAGTGAACTGGGTCTAATCTGATGACTTGGGATGTAGCTTCTCCCTGATATATCTTCAAAAGCAGGTTATGCACCGATCTTCATCAACGAAAGTAACTCTAAGGAAGCCAGAAGCATATACTTTACAACATAATTGCAGTTTTTCAAGCTCTGGCTCCTCTTGAAGGAGTTACAAGAACTTTGCGGCAGCCCATTAAGTTTTCTTGAGGATCATTTCTATTAGATGATCATGTAAGGGTTTGCAGCGCTTCAAATTCAACTTGTGCTTCATTTCAGATGACAGATCCTAGTTGACATTTGCAGAGAAGATCTCTTGTATGTGAACCATGGAATTGAACTTCAACACCCGCGGAGGAATCTCGCCGTTAGGTTATTGATGAGTCGATGAATATGTAGAAGTTTTTGGGAGAGCTATAACTCCCTCTTTGTAATCTTTTCTTCTTTTATAAATAAAGGCAAATTATTTTCCTCTCTATTTGTCGGCTTTAAGAATCTTGCTTGCTCAACAAATAGATGGTTGATAATTCTGGTAAAATAATCTAAGACTCTTTTGCGTAACTTAGATCATTAATACTGATATGATCGGGTAAGGACCATCTAATTTCGGCAGAGGCGCCAAATTGCGCATGCCTAGTCCAAGTGCTCTCACGCGTAACTTGAACGGAGATAGGAATAATCCAAATCATACTGTCAGAGGTAAAAACTTAACATGACAGGTCCACGGGATTTTTAGCAAACCCCCAGCTATCAACGGATTTGATTAGCCTTTACCAATCGCCGTTTGCGTTGGGCTAGCCATGCTATTCCCCTCAGCATGGTGAGTTGTCGAGGAATTGATTTCCTCTCCCATTTGCTTTTAATCAGTATTGGATAGTTAATTTCATACTTTTACCCCCAGTATGATAGGGTTGGCGAGGAACTTGATCTCCTCTTCCCTCTACTTTAACAGCAGTGGACGATTGATTTCACACTTTTACCCCCAGTATGATAGGGTTGGCGAGGAACTTGATCTCCTCTTCCCTCTGCTTTAACAGCATTGGGCAAAAAAAATTTATTTATAGCACCCAATTAGCCATTCCAATGGCTATTGAGAATAGCAGAAGCATGATATTTATCATCGTCAATATTTTCGGCACCCCCAGCCAAATCCGGCTGCTAGCCAATGAAGATGACTTTGTCACGGCTGTGGTTCGGAGCGTATCCAAGGGGCTAACTTGTAAGTGCGGGCTGCCCGTGCTTGGTGTCGATATTGGCTTCCCTACAGGCATAGGGATCGCTCTGGCAGAGAACTCATTGGTTCCTACTACTAAAGTTGCCATATTTGCAGAAACTTTCTTTTGTTCCTCTTTATGTGTGAGAACTCCAGCTTCTATCAATACCTGAATTCGGTTCTTAAGAGGATAGCAATCCTTAGTTGGGTGCCCGACGTTTTGATGGTATAGGCAATAGTTAGGGTCGTTGGTTTTACCAATGTTTTCCGGTTTTCCATTTTCAGGAAGTTTTAGCAAGCCCTTTCTGAGGAGGAGATGGAATAAAGTACATGTCTGCTCCGTCTTGAATGTATAAGTTTTATCTTGTCGGGGCTTATTTTGGCCTGCACCTGACGGACTCTGAGGTCTTAGCTTCGGACCTGCAACTGACGCCATCACAGCCTTCCCTTTATTTTTAGGATTCTGTGGATATGGCCTGTTATTTGTAGAGTTTCTCGTGCCACGAGATTCCTTAATTCGACGAATTATATCTTCTGCCTGCTCTTCCTGCTTCAGCAGATCTTTCCAAGTTTTGGACTCTACAGCTCCCATTCTTATCAGCACGCCGGTCCTGAAATTATGCTTACAGGTTTCCACCAGGGTTTCCTGGGTCATACCGTGTCGACAATACATGGACTTTTCCCTGAAGCGTTCAATAAAACTTTTAACCGTTTCTTCTTCTTCTTGTTTCGTTGCAAGGAGGGAATGAACCGATATTTCGGTATCATCCTCAAAGAAACGTGCCAAGAACTGTTTCTCGACGTCATACCAAGTATTTATGGTTCCCGGGGGCAACTGCATAAACCATGTAAAAGCAGGCCCTCGCAGGGTGCTCGCAAATACTTTGGTCATTATGGGATTATTTCCCATTAGATGACCTGCCTGCGATAAGAAGTAATAGATATACTAACTTGGGGACCCCTTCCCGTCATATGACTCCAATTTGAGGGGTTTATATTTTTCTGGATAAGGGGCAAAGTCCCACTCAAGCGGATATGGCCTTGAAACCCCCAATTCCTTCAGTTCCTTCTTGTGCATCAAGGCATCAAGTTGGCTTTATAATTTCTCAATTTTTTTTCTATGAGGATCATGGAAAGAATATTTGTCATCATCCTCATGTATTGAATAAGCCTTTTCTTTTTTAGTTTCTTCATTTGCCTTAGGCGGCGGTTCCGAAGAAGTTTTAGCCTTATCATCGGCTATCTTCTGGGTATTTTCGATCACTTTTAGAAGCATTGTTTTGAGATCATCAATGGCCTTTTGCTGACCTCGAATCATCTGCTCTTGGGCTTCCATCCTCTGGTCAATGTCATCGGACCTGTCCACCATATGTGACGTTGATTTTCGTGGCTGGAAAGATGTATAAGATTGTGGGGAAGCTATAGCTGAATTGACGCTGTCGTCATCACAGAATCCTTTTAAAAGTTTCTTGTAATTCTGAGGAGCGACAACGCCTGATTTGAGCCGTGTAAGATGGCGAGTTTGTTCATCGTCTGCATCTGACTCGTGTCTTTTTTCCATGGCCTTCTTACCTTTACCGACCATATTTGAAGTCACAGCTCTCCATTTTTTTAGGCGAGTGGTTCTTGTTTTCTTAATTGGGTCTTTGTCTGACTCGGATAATCGGTCAAACACTGATATCCTGCTCTTGCTGCAGCCACAGTTGTCCATTACAGCGGACACCGCTGTCATAAGCTGCTGGCAGTGACAAACAGGTTCAGCTTGAAGTTGCTCTATGCCTCTCTTCTTGGACAGATACTCCCTGAGATCAGCGCCTTTAGCTATGGAGTCATGAGATCCATCCGACTTTTGAGAGGGTCTAGGAACCCACTGAAGCTTCTTTGACTGATCAGCCCTGATTCTGTAGTCGGATTGATCCTCACGGAGCTTAGAAGTAGCCTCGCGTTTTATATTGTGGGCCTGAAGAATAGCTCCGCATTTAGTATCGCGAGCCTAAAGAGTAGCTTCGCGTTTATCCACGCCAGCCTCGCGTTTTACGCTGGCTTGGCGTGTTTTCAGAAGTTTCTCTTCTGTAGTCTTAGCCTCGCGTGGAATAAAATTCCTATACGCTGGCTTACCCTTGTGGTTATCACAAGTCATAACTTCGCGTCTCGCGCGATTTCTACGACTGACAACAATTTGCCAATCATCTTCGCGTTCCTCACGAGTATTAGATATATTGGGTTTCTCACAAGTATTACTGGCCTCGTGTTTCTCGCTAGGCTCAGCAATAGCCTTGCATGGGGAATCACATGCTGGCTTTGAAGAATTTTTATACTCGCGTCTCTCGCGAGTGTTGGGTATTCTGCGACTAGCGCAACCCTTACTGGCTTCGCGTCTCTCGCTAGGCTCAGTAATAGCCTCGCGTGGAAAATCATACACTGGCTTTGAAGAATTTTTATACTCGCGTGTCTCACGAGTGTTGGGTATTCTGCGACTAGCGCAACCCTTACTGGCTTCGCGTCTCTCGCTAGGCTCAGTAATAACCTCTCGTGGAAAATCACACGCTGGCTTTGAAGAATTTTTATACTCGCGTAACTCGCGAGTGTTGGGTACTCTGCGACTAGCGCAACCTTTACTGGATTCGCGTCTCTCGCTAGGCTCAGCAATAACCTCGCGTGGAAAATCACA
Organism: Dracaena cambodiana; assembly: GCA_036321105.1. NCBI lineage: Eukaryota > Viridiplantae > Streptophyta > Magnoliopsida > Asparagales > Asparagaceae > Dracaena > Dracaena cambodiana. The sequence continues at coordinate 37,867,463 of JAYEPQ010000006.1, forward strand.
TGCTGGCTTTTCCTTACTTTTAAGACAAGTTGTATCTTCGCATTTAACGCGGTAGAGTCTGGTCTCGCGGGTAGCGCGAGCCAGTTTGCGAGGGACCATAGCCTCGCGTCCTCTGGTATTAGCTCTGCGTCCAAGGCGGGCTTTGAAGGCTCTACGCCTTGCTCTCCGGTTCCTGTTTCGGAGTTGAGTTCTGGTCAATCCAGTCCCCAGGTCTTCTTCGGTAGTAGAGAGATCACCCCCTGCTAGGATTTCCTGCCCAAACAACGACTCTATGGTCGCGGTCTCCAAGGATCCCCGTTCCTCGGTGGATACCTTTTTACCCGTTCCTTGGGTATTGGAGCGCACGCGACGATAGTGTCGCGTTTCGTTCAGGTTACCTGATTCAGAGGAGAGATACTCCTCATATTTCTGCTGGTCGATTTCAACGACTAGCGTATCTCCATCGGATCCGATCATATCAACGTCCGATTGCGCCACAATCTCTTCATCAGTGAAAGAGATGGCTCCCACTATGGTCGCTAGTTTGTTCGTCGCAAAAGTTCCTTCGCTTCCTTCCATTGAATAATCTTGAATTACAATGGAAGTGAACAAGATAAAAAAAAGAACAAACGAGAGGATTTATATTTATCGCTCTCTTTTACAATGTTTCGTGGGATTAGTGGCGATGGGATCTATAGTAGTTCCTTTGGCTTTACTGGCCTCCATAATAAACGGTCCTTCTCATGTTCCTGATTCCACCAGATCTGCATTGGCTTTACTGGCCCCGCATGTCATGAACTGTAACGCCCCCACTTCGGCTCTACCTTTTTGCTCCTTTTTTTTTTTTAAGTGGGCGACATTACTTAATACTATGAATAACTCAACAGTCCCATGATCTTGGAATAACCGTAACTACTGCCATGTCAAGATGAATAACCATGTCTGAAACTAAAATGATTTCATTTATATAGAGAGTTAATTACATAAAATGGCACACTGCTTTAAATATCTACACAAAAGAGTTAAATACTACAAGTTAAAGCAGTGCCCAGAAAAAGGAAACAAGAACAAGAAGTGACAAAGGAGACAAGAACAAGAAGTGCGAAGTACCCCAATAGTATTGTGCTAGTAGTATCCTCTACTCGACCTGGTTGGTGAAGTAAGGATCGTTGTCTGGAGCAATCTCCCCTTCTCTATTTTCGTGATCTGGGCTTAAGAAAACCCACGGGATTAAACCCAGCAAGTAATACAAAAACAAGAAACACGAGTACTATCACAGTACAAATAATAAAAGAATTAAATAAATTGCATTGGTACAAACGTATATTGAGAATACTGAAAATGAATTGAGTAAGACTATTCATTCAAATAAAAACAAATCATGTAAAGGTGACAAGTGTAAGCGATGTAAATATCAATCATGTTGCATGTAACCAGAACTATGAAAGTCATTCACAAGCTTCATGTAAAATTTAACAGGTCTATATCATGTTAGTGTTGGAATTGAAACTCAATGATGAATAAGATAGCGCGCAGTTTCTCATATTGTACAAGTGTCCGTGCATACCCGGGACCTGGCCTCTAATTCATGGCGCTGAACCATGACACACCGCTAGGTGCTACAAGTCAGATCCCGTTAAATGAAACAAGTAACGGGCATCACCCATATGGTGACTTATGTATCAGATGGTGGCTCAGTACCACCCAGTGCTGCTAGTAAAAGGCCCCCAGCACCTAATCAAGAAGTTGGCCAACAAAATCCTTGTACAATACAGTACTTATCTATCAATCATGTAGTTTTTCCCATGTTAGTAATGCATATGATATGCGTGAATTAAAGGAAACACGTGGACTCTCATGTCAAATTGTACACATATCATTTCACAAGAATCAAGAGTTCAAGAATCAAGATTTGGAATCATGTACACATGTATTATAAGGATGCTTCATGCCATGTAATAATGATACTAGAACTTGTAATCATGTCTTGTAATAAAGATACTAGAACTTGTTATCATGTCGTGTAATAAGGATACTAGAACTTATAATCATGTCTTGTAATAAAAATACTAGAACTTGTTATCCTGTAATAAGGATACTAGAACTTGTGATAAGGATACTAGAACTTGTAATCATGTCTTGTAATAAAGATACTAGAACTTGTTCTCATGAATAATCTTGCCTTCATGTATCATATTGATATTCACATGTCATGTTATCATAAATCTGCGAATCATGCCAAGTGTATAAATCCGTGTTTCTCTTGAAGCTGAAAATAGCCAAACGCGAAGCTAAAAATTGCCAAACGCGAAGCTAAAAATGGCCAAACGCGAAGCTAAAAGAATAGCCAAACAGGAAGCAGAAAATAGCCAAACGCGAGGCTAAAAATTGCCAAACGCGAAGCTAAAAATAGCCAAATGCGAAGCTAAAAGAATAGACAAACAGGAAGCAGAAAATAGCCAAACGCGAGGCTAAAATTGCCAAACGCGAAGTTAAAAATGGCCAAACGCGAAACTAAAAGAATAGCCAAACAGGAAGCAGAAAATAGCCAAACGCGAGACTAAAAATTGCCAAACGCGAAGCTAAAAATAGCCAAACGCGAAGCTAAAAGAATAGCCAAACAGGAAGCAGAAAATAGCCAAACGCGAGGCTAAAAATTGCCAAACGCGAAGCTAAAAATGGCCAAACGCGAAGCTAAAAGATTAGCCAAACATGAAGCAAAAAATAGCCAAACGCGAGACTAAAAATTGCCAAACGCGAAGCTAAAAATAGCCAAATGCGAAGCTAAAAGAATAGCCAAACAGGAAGTAGAAAATAGCCAAACGCGAGGCTAAAAATTGCCAAACGCGAGGCTAAGCCGAAAATAGCTAACATCCGTAAATCAGGCTAAGTATGCAGTCCAGAAATTTTTCTAAGTATGCAGAACCAATATGATGTGAATTTATCCATAAAAAAAAAGGAATCATGTACTCATAAAAAATCAAATAATTTCCAAGAAAAATCATACATGCTAGTTGTACTCAAATACGATTCAAAGAGAGAGTAAGAACAAGGTGATACTTGCCTCTATTCCCTTTAATCTCCTCCTTTGTTGTAGCAAAACCTTCCTTCTATTTCTTTTACTCAACGAACTAGAAGAACCAAGGGTGATTTCTATTTTGTTCTTTTTTTTGATAAGAATTCTCTTTGAGAGAATAAGGTTATATATTCCTAAGGGCATTTTGGTCACCTTATCCTCTAGTCTAGTCCTAAGGCTTCTTGCATGCATGACAAATGTCAACTAGAGTGCCACCTCTCATTCTCTTTTAACAACTCATCCCCACAAAAGGCCAAGGTGGTGCCCTTAGAAATTAAATTTAAATTTGAAGGTGTATAGAAAGAAACTTTTGCCTTGATAATTTGAAATGATAGTTTGGGGTGTTACATTCTACCGACCTAATAAAAGAATTTCGTCCTCGAAATTCCAATTTTAAAAGGTATACTATTATATACAGGTACGTGTTGTCATATAAAAATAGACTCAACTTACATACCTGATAATGAAAATAGGTACGGGTATTTTGTTTTGATATCGCCTTCAAGTTCCCAAGTGGAGTCCCCAGGTGATCGTGCATCCCATGAAACAAGGACCAACGGTATCACTTTGTTCTTTAGAATTTTCTCCCGTCGATCAATGATTGCTATAGGTTATTTCTCATACTTTAGATCGGATCTCAGATCTACCTCGGACAAGTCCACAGCCTTATGTTCATTGCCCAAGCACTTCCTTAATTGCGACACATGGAATACATCATGAATAGTTTCCATCTCAGGCGGTAATGATAATATGTATGCAAGATTCCCAATTCTTTCTGTAATTTCGAATGGTCCAATATATCTTGGACTAAGTTTTCCCTTCTTGCCGAATCTAATCACTCCCTTCATTGGCGATATCTTGATAAATACCTTCTCTCCTATTTCAAACTCCAATGATTTTCTACGTCGATCTGTCCATTTCTTTTGTCTATCTTGTGCAGCTTTCATATGTTCCCTAATAACCTTTACTTGCTCTGTTGCTTGAATAATTAATTCAGATCCCAAAATGCTCCGCTCTCCAACCTCGTTCCAACATAATGGAGATCTACATTTCCTGCCATACAAAGCCTCAAATGGTGCCATTTTGATACTCTCTTGATAGCTATTATTGTAGGAAAACTCCGCCATATATAAATGGTCTTCCCAAGATCCTCCAAAATCTAGTATACATGCTCTAAGCATGTCTTCAAGTATTTGGATAGTTCGTTCTGATTGTCCATCTATTTGTGGGTGATATGCTGAAGACAAGTCTAAATGTGTTCCTAAACTATCCATCAATTTCTTCCAGTATTGTGATCTAAATCTTGTATCCCTATCTGAGACAATTCTAAGACTCCATGTAACCTCACCACTTCCTGCATGAATTTTTTTGCTAATACTTCTGTTGACTGACCAACCCTAAATGGGATGAAATGAGTTGACTTGGTCAGTCGGTCCACTACCACCCAAATCGCATTATTACCTTTGGTGCTCCTTGGTAATCCCGTAACAAAATCTATTGATATTTGTTCCCACTTCCATTCTGGAATTGTTAAGGGTTGAAGTAATCCAGCTATTTTCTGATGTTCGACCTTCACTTGTTGGCAAGTAGAACACATGGATACATGTCTTGCAATTTCTTTCTTCATGCCCGGCCACCAGAAGTACTTCTTCATATCCTTGTACATCTTATTGCCTCCGGGATGAATGGAATATGCTGATTTATGAGCTTCTTCTAAAACTCTCTTCCTCGTCTCTCCCTTGGGCACCCATAACCTCTCCCTGAATCTAATAGTCCCATCTGAGTGTATCTTCATCTCAGGCCTCTTACCTGTCTCAATTTTGCTCTTTAACCTTTGGAAGCTTTCATCATCAACTTGGGCTTACTTGATCTGCTCTATCAAGGGTGACCGTAGTCGCATTTCCATAAGTTGTGCTATCATTCCTGGTAGAATTATTTCCAAATCCATCCTTTGTATTTCTGCCAACTCTTTTGTATAGATATTTAAAGCAGTGTGCCATTTTATGTAATTAACTCTCTATATAAATGAAATCCTTTCAGTTTCAGACATGGTTATTCATCTTGACATGGCAGTAGTTACGGTTATTCCAAGATCATGGGACTGTTGAGTTATTCATAGTATTAAGTAATGTCGCCCACTTAAAAAAAAAAAAAAGGAGCAAAAAGGTAGAGCCGAAGTGGGGGCGTTACAGTTTTGGTATCAGAGCTTAGGTTTAGGTGGGAGACCATATGACTACTGCCACATGAAAACATGTCTAAGATACACTCTTGACACTTCTTCCTTATCCTTGATATCCATCAGATCTAGTATCGTGCCTATTTATTGTTTCTAATTCATTTGGAATATCTATCTTGAAACTCCATCTAATCAATTTCTCTTGGACCGTCACAGAACGATGACGACCCAATCTTCTACTAGCGCAAACCCAAATCCTACGGGTGAAGAGTCTGAGCTTAGAACTATAGTGGAAAGAGTAGCGCAGACATAAGAAACTACAACGATAATATTGGAAAGAATGCTATAGTCCAAAGAACAAGAAAGAACTGGGGTGGTGTTGGATTTTCGAAGATTGCAGCCATCAGTATTTTCCGGAACAGAAGGACCACTAAAGGCTGAGCAGTGGATTGTGGATATAGAGAATCTTCTGAAGGCAACAAGGATTCCAAAGGAAAATCGTGTTGAAGTAGTATGCATTCAGTTGGCTGACATAGCTAGAACATGGTGGCTTGCAGAAGAAGTGAAACACCAGGAACCCTTAACTTGGGACAAATTTGTAGAGGCATTTCTTGCCAGATTTTTTCACTCATCAGCAAGGCAAGAAATGAGGAAGAAATTTCTAGGATTGCAACAAGGAGATCGAACTCTGGATGCATATGCTGCAGAATTTGTGAGGCTGAGCCGATTTGCCCCAACTTTGGTAGCTGATGAGGAGGAAAAGGCACACTTGTTCCAGCAAGGGCTGAGGTCTCATCTGAGGGAGCACTTAGCAGGGCATAACTACAAGACTTATTCAGAAGTGTTTGAAGCGGCATGTCGTTTGGAACAAGTATTCGAGGAGAATAGGTCAGTGCCATTTAAAAGGTTGTTTGGGCAAGGAACAAGTTCATCGACCAAGAAATTTGGTGGTCCGCCAACAAAGAGACAGATGATAATGCCAAATCGAAATTCAGTAATATGCAACTATTATCATATGCCAGGGCATACCCAGAACATGTGTAGAAGAGCTCAAGGGTGGTGCCTGGCATGCGGATCCGCTAGTCATCAATTGAGAGATTGCCCAAAGGCCCAACAATCAACAATAACCAAGGTCCCGTTTCAAGCAACAACCAGGCCAATAACAACGTCGGCCCAGAGAGTTCCAAGATCAGGCCAGAAAGGAACCTGGGAGAACCGACAACAAACCTATGTTAGGGCCCGAGAAGGAGCAGGACGGAGGTAAGGGCAAGTTAGACTAATGAATGCAGAAGAAGTTCAAACCACTAGAGAAGTCGTGACAGGTATGATCTTGGTTAACAATAGACCGGCAATTGTTTTATTTGATTCTGGAGCATCACACAGTTTCATCACTAGCATGTTTGTTTCCCGTAATCTTATTGATTTCACTATCTTACCTGCGGGGTGGAATATTGAGACCGGGAATGGTAGTATCATGACTAATAAAGAGTGTAAACTATGTCCATTAGTAATTGATGGTAAGGAATTTTATGCCAATCTACTAGTTATTAGTGGAGGAGTATATGATGTTATCATAGGCATGGATTGGTTGAGCACCTTCTATGCAGTGATAGACTGTAGGAGAAAGAGAGTAGTATTCCAGATTCCTGACTGTCCAGAGTTTGAATTTGTCAGTGGAAGCCAATCCCTAGAACCAGCTAAATCTAAGGTGTTTCCAAAGGGAGGAGTTTTGGAAGCTATGGAAATAGGAGAAGGGATGATCCCAGTAGTATCATAATTCTTGGACATTTTTCCTGAAGAGATACCTGGACTACCACCAGCAAGGATAGTAGAATTTACTATTGATATTATCCCTGGAGCTGAACCAGTTTGTAAGCCACCTTATCGAATGGGGATTGCAGAACTAGAAGAAGTCAAGAAGCAAGTGGATGAGTTAATGAAATTGGGTTTTATAAGACCCAGTGTGTTACCTTGGGGAGCTCCAGTACTATTGGTAGGAAAGAAGGACGAGAGTAAAAGGTTATGTATAGATTACAGAGGTTTGAATGCAGTAACAATTAAGAATAAATACCCATTGCCAAGGATTACTGATCTATTTGATCAACTTGGAGGAGCGAAGGTATTCTCAAGAATAGATCTTCGTTCCGGATTTCATCAAGTAAGAGTCCGAACAGAAGATATCCCAAGGACTGCATTTAGAACCAGACATGGTCATTATGAATATTTAGTGATGCCATTTGGGGTAACTAATACTCCAGCAGTGTTTATGAATTTGATGAACCATGTTTTTACTCAGTATTTGGACAAATTTGTGGTGGTGTTTATTGATGATATATTGATCTACTCTAAGAATAGAGAAGAGCACGTTAAACATTTGAGGATAGCATTACAAACTTTAAGGGAACAAAGGCTATACGGAAAATTGAGCAAATGTGAATTTTGGTTGAGTCAAATTGCTTTCCTGGGTCATATAATATCTGAAAATGGTATATCAGTAGATCCTAAAAAGATAGAGACTGTGATGGAATGGCCTGTACCAAAATCAGTATCAGAAGTTCGCAGCTTTCTGGGGATGGCTGGGTATTACAGGCGGTTTGTACAAGATTTTGCAAAAATTGCGTCTCCTCTAACTAAGTTGACGCGAAAGGGAATCGAATATGTCTGGACGGAAGGGTGCGATAAGGCATTTGAAGAATTGAAACTAAGACTGACGACATCACCTATGTTAGCAATTCCAGATAACACTGGAGGAATGAAAATCTATAGTAATGCTTCAAAACTAGGACTGGGATGCGTGTTGACTCAGCATGAAAGAGTGATTGAGTTTGCATCAAGATAATTAAAACCTCATGAAAGAAATTATCCCACTCACGACTTGGAACTAGCATCAATAATTCATGCTTTGAAAATTTGGAGACATTACTTACTAGGACAAAGGGTGGAAGTGTATACTGACCATAAAAGTTTGAAATATATTTTCACTCAAAAGGAACTAAATATGAGACAGAGACGATGGTTAGAGTTAGTAGCAGATTATGACTTGGAAATTAAATATCATCCAGGAAGGATCAATAAAGTACCAGATGCTCTGAGTAGAAGACCTGCAATAGAAAGATTGACTCAACAAAAGGAATTGAGTTAAATACTACAAGTTAAAGCAGTGACCAGAAAAAGGAAACAAGAACAAGAAGTGACAAAGGAGACAAGAACAAGAAGTGCGAAGTACCCCAATAGTATTATGCTAGTAGTATCCTCTACTCGACCTGGTTGGTGAAGTAAGGATCGTTGTCTGGAGCAATCTCCCCTTCTCTATTTTCGTGATCTGGGCTTAAGAAAAATCCAGGGGATTAAACCCAGCAAGTAACATAAAAACAAGAAACACGAGTACTATCACAATACAAATAATAAAAAAATTAAATAAATTGCGTTGGTACAAACGTATCTTGAGAATACTGAAAATGAATTGAGTAAGACTATTCATTCAAATAAAAACAAATCATGTAAAGGTGACAAGTGTAAGCGATGTAAATATCAATCATGTTGCATGTAACCAGAACTATGAAAGTCATTCACAAGCTTCATGTAAAATTTAACAGGTCTATATCATGTTAGTGTTGGAATTGAAACTCAATGATGGATAAGATAGCGCGCAGTTTCTCATATTGTACAAGTGCCCGTGCATACCCGGGACCCGGCCTCTAATTCATGGCGCTGAACCATGACACACCGCTAGGTGCTACAAGTCAGATCCCGTTAAATGAAACAAGTAACGGGCATCACCCATATGGTGACTTATGTATCAGATGGTGGCTCAGTACCACCCAGTGCTGCTAGTAAAAGGCCCTCAGCACCTAATCAAGAAGTTGGCCAACAAGATTCTTGTACAATACAGTACTTATCTATCCATCATGTAGTTTTTCCCATGTTAGTAATGCATATGATATGCGTGAATTAAAGGAAACACGTGGACTCTCATGTCAAATTGTACACATATCATTTCACAAGAATCAAGAGTTCAAGAATCAAGATTTGGAATCATGTACACATGTATTATAAGGATGCTTCATGTCATGTAATAATGATACTAGAACTTGTAATCATGTCTTGTAATAAAAATACTAGAACTTGTTATCATGTCGTGTAATAAGGATACTAGAACTTGTAATCATGTCTTGTAATAAAAATACTAGAACTTGTTATCCTGTAATAAGGATACTAGAACTTGTGATAAGGATACTACAACTTGTAATCATGTCTTATAATAAAAATACTAGAACTTGTTCTCATGAATAATTTTGCCTTCATGTATCATATTGATATTCACATGTCATGTTATCATAAATCCGCGAATCATGCCAAGTGTATAAATCCGTGTTTCTCTTGAAGCTGAAAATAGCCAAACGCGAAGCTAAAAATTGCCAAACGCGAAGCTAAAAATGGCCAAACGCGAAGCTAAAAGAATAGCCAAACAGGAAGCAGAAAATAGCCAAACGCGAGGCTAAAAATTGCCAAACGCGAAGCTAAAAATGGCCAAACGCGAAGCTAAAAGAATAGCCAAACAGGAAGCAGAAAATAGCCAAACGCGAGGCTAAAAATTGCCAAACGCGAAGCTAAAGATAGCCAAACGCGAAGCTAAAAGAATAGCCAAACAGGAAGCAGAAAATAGCCAAACGCGAGGCTAAAAATTGCCAAACGCGAAGCTAAAAATGGCCAAACGCGAAACTAAAAGAATAGCCAAACAGGAAGCAGAAAATAGCCAAACGCGAGGCTAAAAATTGCCAAACGCGAAGCTAAAAATAGCCAAACGCAAAGCTAAAAGAATAGCCAAACAAGAAGCAGAAAATAGCCAAACGCGAGACTAAAAATTGCCAAATGCGAAGCTAAAATGGCCAAACGCGAAGCTAAAAGATTAGCCAAACAGGAAGCAGAAAATAGCCAAACGCGAGATTATTGCCAAACGCGAAGCTAAAAATAGCCAAATGCGAGGCTAAAAGAATAGCCAAACAGGAAGCAGAAAATAGCCAAACGCGAGGCTAAAAATTGCCAAAAGTTAGGCTAAGCCGAAAATAGCTAACATCCGTAAATCAGGCTAAGTATGCAGTCCAGAAATTTTTCTAAGTATGCAGAACCAATATGATGTGAATTTATCCATAAAGAAAAAGGAATCATGTACTCATAAAAAATCAAATAATTTCCAAGAAAGATCATACATGCTACTTGTACTCAAATACGATTCAAAGAGAGAACAAGAACATGGTGATACTTGCCCTATTCCCTTTAATCTCCTCCTTTGTTGTAGCAAAGCCTTCCTTCTATTTTCTTTACTCAACGAACTAGAAGAACCAAGGGTGATTTCTATTTTGTTCTTTTTTTGATAAGAATTCTCTTTGAGAGAATAAGGTTATATATTTCTAAGGGCATTTTGGTCACCTTATCCTCTAGCCTAGTCCTAAGGCTTCTTGCATGCATGATAAATGTCAACTAGAGTGCCACCTCTTATTCTTTTTTAACAACTCATCCCCACAAAAGGCCAAGGTGGTGCCCTTAGAAATTAAATTTAAATTTGAAGGTGTATAGAAAGAAACTTTTGCCTTGATAATTTGAAATGATAGTTTGGGGTGTTACATGAACCTGGTACAAGGAGAGCTGCTAATACAAGTCACCCGGGGAGCGCCACCAACAGGAGAAGATGAGGGGGTATCTCCACCAGAAGTTCCTCTGATGGCAGAAGAAGCTTCAAATGAGAACTTTAAGTTCTCCTCATCCCCGACTTGAAGATCAGAAGCTGGAGGAATTACAGGTGTCTCAACAGCCATTATAGTAGAAGGCGTTAGAATCACTGACTGAGAAACAGAAGGTACGCCAACGACCGTGGGAAATGTCTCAGTGGAACAGACTGGCGTTGGAGATGGCATGCTAGGAGAATGCGTCGCCTCCCTAGCAACAGCTGCGATAATGACTTCAGTTCTCTCATCACTTCCCAGTTCGTCAATTGGGGGAATTGAAGAGGGAACAGAGGCAGGAGCCGGTGTGGAATAATCAGCCGCAAACTCGCCAGCAGAGCTACCCACACCACCAACGGAGCCGGAATGGTCCATCCTATCGTCAGACTCTACTTGGGTAGTCGAATGCATTGGCGAGAGGAGTTGATCACCTGTATTTCGGAAGACCAGAAAAGCAGTGTTACGTTAAAATAATAACGGGCAAAAGATAAAATGCTAAGGGCCATACCAGGCGATACAAGTCCAGTTGTCGGACTTGAAGGGGGAGCCATTGTCGTTTCCAGCAACGTACCCGACTCGCTACCCGTTAGTTGCGCCACAGGTTCTGCCACAGGCCCTACGGCCAAAGGAGCCGAAACCTCAACAATACTTGGAGCTTTAGCAGGTTCGCCCTCCCTTGCCGATGCTGGGGGTAGAGCTGAAGCCAACAACTTTGAAGCAAGTTTGACAGCCACTTCTTGGGGAGCTATCAAAGTTTCCTGAGCCAATTTTTGCTTCTTTCCCGGTCTTCTCTTTAAAGTGCCGCGGCGTTTGAGAGCTGGACTCAAGGGACGACTGACAATAGGCTGGGGAGCTCCACCAGCACCAGTATTGTCATCGTAATCACCGGCATCGTCGTCGGACTCGCTGGCGTCTGAAGGCTCAGCCGCGGCGCCAAGGAATTTTTCCATTCCTTTTATTCTCACGCTAGAAGCACCCTGACGGCTAATGTAGAGGGCTTCAATCTCTTTGCAACAACTGCGATTGAAAGAGAAGTCGGGCACGTCAGCATTCGCAATACTGAACTAATTGCAGAAGCTGAGGGTCATGGCCAATTCTGGCGCCTTCTGGGGCAAGGAGAATTCAGCCTCGGTTCCGCCTGCTGCAAAATGGAACCAGCCACGAGCGCCTTCGTATAAATTCTCCTCGTGAGCGAGATCTTTATTTGGATTGCCCATATAAAGTTGAGAGTATCCAAACTGACGAGCAAAGCGACTCGGAGTGTATGGCTCGATCCACCACCCGAGATCTTGACGATACACCAAGTGTCCGTGACGGATGTTGAGAAGCCACCAAAACGCTCCTGCAGATAAAATAGTGAACTTATCTGCTCCCACGGCATCCTTCAGTCTCATCCCATATCCTCCGCCGGGAAAGTCAGGGAAACACCGGAAGATCTCATAATTCTAAAAACTATGAAAAGTCTTCCGAATTTGAGGCATATAACTCTGCTTCCACGAAGAGCGTTCATACAGCTCTACAAAGAAGCACTTTTCACCCGAACGACGCTCTGGTGCACTCATTAAAGAAGGACAGTGCAAGACGAGCCATGCCATCAAATAGGTGTAGGGCATCTCCACCCTAGGGTTTGAAGTTTTTGGCTGGGCAGTCTCTTTCGACTTGCCCTTTCCTTTCCCCTTGACCTTAATAGTGGGGAGGAAATCACGACAGAGCACCCTCAGTCCATACTGTAAATTGCATACCATAGCGGGAAGAAGTCTAAGGGGTCGGCCATATGCGAGAAGAACCGCTGGATATACCACGGTCACTGCAATTGCTTCTTTGGGCAACGATGGCACGACACATCTCTTCAGCTACAACATCAGAAATCCGACAATGAGATCTCTGTTGGAGATCGGAAACTGGGCTTGATAATGGTAGCTCTTGAATGAAGTGCCGGGATCATATCCGTTCTCATTGGAGTCTGTAGTATAATACAGACGGTAATGGCCCCTGGCTACACGTTGGTCAATCTCTGGGATGAGAACAGGAGAATGACCATGGATAGTGGCCGAGCTATCCTTAGAGTTTAAATTGGCAAAGAGATACTCGGCCCATTTCTTATGACCGATACCGTGGTTACGCGCACCCGTCAAGTCAGCGCAAATATGATAATGGCACATCATCTCCCAGTATATGGTATAGATGTGCTCATCCCTCGCCAGTAGCATATTCAGCTCATTGGTGGTGGAGATATACTCTTCATAGGGGATTTCACCCATGGAAAGCCCGGAAACCTCGAACATCTCGTGAAGAGCGAATCCTAGCTCACCCACTGGTGTAAAGAGAGTACAAGTCTCACGGTTATACATCTCCAAGAGGTAGTAAAAATGATAGGCACTCGGGGGAAACCCGAATTGGACATTCCTGATAGCTTTATACAAACCAATATCCTTTAAAATGGGCTCGTGGGAATCCAGCATGTACTGAACGAGGTGGGCCCACCACATATTGTTAGAAGAATGAATCCAGTCAAGTATCCTGAAGTCGCTAGCCGGGTACTAACCATCCTTCGCCAGGAACTCACTTAAGAAAGTTCGGGCACGAGATGGGACTTCTCCCACTGGAAGCTCATTGCCAAATTGGCCTGGAAGCAAACCAGTAATGCATCAGGGGGGACCATCTTGATAAACCCCTTTTGCACCAAATTTGCCTGTTGGGACGCCATCTTGCTCTTGAGTCAGTCCCCACTTTAATTCCCGAGGCATCGCCAGCCTCTGAAGATAGACCAGAGGATAGCTACGAGCCATTCTAGGCAGAAACATCAGCATTTCGCCTGAGTTATATAACCAAACACACTCCTCTTCAGAAAGATCTCATCTGATTGATCCATCTGGCTCCAAAGAGGAAGGCGGATTTCTCCATCGCCTCTCTATTCAAAGTTTCGAAGGCTGCATCGGTTATGATTTCTCGCGCAGTAGTGGGCTGATACTTGATCAACTTCTCCTTGCGCTCCTTCGGATCTGGCTTATATGAAGCCAAGATAGTGGTGAAGCGAAATTGGCCTGAGGGATCAGAACCCCCAGCAAAGCCGAAGTAATTCTTGTGGGGAAGAGATTCTATCGAATACCCTACTGCAAAAATGAGCACCAGAGTGAGAAGTTTCTATAAGACAGAAAAATTCTCTAAGTATGGACGCGCGAAGCTGAAGATTAGACCGCGCAGAAATCAAATAGCCTCGCGTTTCCACGCGACTGCTACTTAAAATAGCCTCGCGTTTCCACGCGACTGCTACTTAAAATAGCCTCGCGTTTCCACGCGACTGCTACTCAAAATAGTCTAGCGTTTCCACGCGACTGCTACTCAAAATAGCCTCGCATTTCAGCGTGACTGCTACTCAAAATAGCCTCGCGTTTTCACTCGACTGCTACTTAAAATAGCTCCACGCTTCAAAACGCGAGGATGACGCGATAACTTCGCGTAAAGAAGAAAGTCAGAGACTTTTCTTCTTCTCCAAGCCTTACAGCAGGAGTATGGCGATCTCACCGGTAAAAAAGTTGATTGATCAGTTAGGATCAAGCCAAATCACTCTAGAGATGTTCTAAAAAGTCTCGATGGAGAGACTCTTACCTCCGATAGGCGAAATGTGGGCTGGCGCGTCGCTGCCATGGCCGCCACCACCACTGCTTGCGCTAGTTGCCGATAATGGAGCCGTGCGAGAAGTAGCACGAGTTTTGGGTACCATCGCTGAGGAAAATCGGGAGGAAACTCGGTCGGAAGAAGCTCGGGTCACCTGAATTGTGATCGCCTGAATCTCTAAGTTTCTGAAAAATTCTCAAGTAAAGTGAGAAGAAAAGGAATAGAGATTTTATTTAAAAGAGGGAAACCGTCTCTTAGAGTTCGGAGCGGATTTCGGAGAAAATGACTGGTCAGTTACTATCCAAAACGCGGAACTATTAGCCTCGCGTGATAAAGAAAAAAAGTGAAGATATTACCTCCACGCAACTCCGAGAAACGCGAAGATAACTTGGTATTTTAGCTTCACGTTCTCATGAAAAACTTGGATTTTTTTTGGCTAAGTTGAAGATGATCCATGTCCGATCTCTTCAGGTATTAATGATCTAAGTTACGCAAATGAGCCTTAGATTATTTTGCCATAATTATTAACCGTCTGTTTGTTGAGCAAGCAAAATTACTGAAGCCAACAGATAGAGAGAAAAATAATTTGCCTTTATTCATAAAGGAAAAGGTTACAAAGAAGGAGTTATAGTTCTCCCAAAAGCTTTTACATGATCAACTCATCAATAACCGAACAGTAAGACTTCTCTACGGGGTGTTGAAGCCCAGTTCCCTGGTTCACATGCAAAAGAACTCCAGATTTCTCTACGGGGTGTTGAAGCTCAGTTCCCTGATTCACAGGCAAAAGATCTCCTCTGCAAATGTCATTTTGGACCTGTTATTTGAAATGAAGCTTGAGAGGAAAGAGAAGTGCTGCATCGAAGCACAAGCTGAACTGCAAGTGCTGCAATTCTGAACTGCAAGCGCTGCAGGCCCTCACTTGAGCTTGGAGCTCGTTCGATAGTCCATCTCCAAGAGCCAGAGCTTGAAACCTGCAACTATATTGTAAAGCATATGCTTCTGACTTCCTTAGAGTTACTTTTGCTGATAAAGATCGATGGACCCGCATACATTCCTCTTCAGAAAGGATTGGACTTACTGCAAAAGGAACAGAGTTTCCAAAAGAGTGAAAACGCGGAGCTAAGCAAACTCCGCGCACAGTTGAAGAAATAGCCTCGCGCTTTACACGCAGAGGATGATGCGATAACTTCGCGTATAGGGGGACGAGATTTCTTTCTGCTCTTTCCTTCTCTTTCGCAATTCATCGCGACTGCTAATCAAAGATAGCCTCGCAATTCATCGCGACTGCTAATCAAAGATAGCCTCACAATTCATCGCGACTGCTAATCAAAGATAGCCTCGCAATTCATTGCGACTGCTAATCAAAGATAGCATCGCAGATTCATCGCGACTGCTAATCAAAGATAGCCTCGCAGATTCACCAAGACCACTAGTCAGATAAGCCCCGCGTTTCAAGCACAGGGGATGACGCGATAACTTCGCGGAGAACGACGATCTCACCGGTAAAATAAACAGTTGGCTGGATTAAACCAAGCCGAAACATCTCAAGAATGGTTCTTAGAAGCCCAAGAGTTAAGGTTTTTACCTTCGGAAGACGCTGCATAGACTGGTTCGCCATCGCGTTTACCTTCACGGCTGCTGCCATTAACGCCGGCCAACTTGTGCAATGTCGCACTCTTCCTAGATGGCATCCTAGTGATGAAGATCTATGGAAAGGAAAAAGAAGTTCGGCTGGAGATCATTCTTTCAAAATAAGAAGCCTGAGTCGCCTGCTCTAAAAGCCCTAAGATTCTTCGGATGAGATGAAGAAGAAGATGAGCCGGGAGCTCTATTTAAACAGAATTTCTGTCGCTTGGTATTCGGCATAGAAATTCAGAGTAATTAATGACATAATTACTCATTTCACTGAAGACGAAGTGAAGCTGATTAGCTCCGCGTAAGTGAGCATAACGCGAGATAGACTTGGTATTGTAACTCCACGTTTCAGTTTAGATATCCAAAGTATTTCAAAATCTGCTGAAGTTTAAGCCATTTTAAAAATTTTGGAGGGGGTTCTGTTGGCAGTGAAAATTTCTAAGTTAAAAGGATTTTCCACAACAGAACGCGGAGCCAATTTAATAAGCCCCGCGTTTGGTTATATTAACCTTGCGTTTCAATAAAACGCGGAGATGTTTAATAGCTCCGCGTTGATTCCGCAGTCTGGCTTGTATTAGCCTCGCGTTTGAGTAAATGCGGAGATGTTCTATAGCTCCGCGCACTGGTTATTTAGCACCGCATTTTGATGCGATTAAAAGCTCCGTGTGAGCAGATAACCAGAATCTCAAGTTGATTGAGATTATGATTCTGGGCCTATCCAAATACCCAAATCAAGTCTAATCAGAATTCCATCAAAACTAAGATATTTGATTGGAATCCCTGATAATGACGAGTTCTATTTAGATAGAAACTCTTGCATTAACCTGGGGCTATAAATACCTTCCTGGTGAAACCCTAAGGATCTTCTTTTCGGCAATTGAGATATTTTTTTGAAATCTTGGAGAATTCGAGTTACGTACAGAGCCTTGAGTTTGTGAAGATCAGAGAAAATCACCATCTTCTTTCTGGAGTTCTTGAGAAGTTCGAGTTACGCGAGAGAGTCTTGAACAAATCAAAACCAGAGAAGATCATCTATAGTCGGCCGATATCTTCAAAAGAGAAGATTTCAACGTACCGATCGTCAAAAAGAGCTGCTTGACAGATCCCATCGCCACAGATCCCACGATATTGTAAAAGAGAGAGATTGAAATCTAAACTCCTCTCGTTTGTTCTCTTTATATCTTGTTCACTTCTATTGTAATCTAAGATGTATTCAATGGAAGGAAGCGAAGGAACTTTTGCGACGAACAGGGCTCGTGGGAATCCAGCATGTACTGAACGAGGCGGGCCCACCACATATTGTTAGAAGAATAAACCCAGCCAGGCATCCTGAAGTCGCTAGCCGGGTACTGACCATCCTTCGCCAGGAACTCACTTAAGAAAGTTCGGGCACGAGATGGGACTTCTCCTGCTAGAAGCTCCTTGCCAAATCGGGCTGGAAGCAAGCCAGTAATGCATCTGGGGGAACCATCTTGATAAAATCCCTTGTGCACCAAATTTGCCTGTTGGGACGCCATCTTACTCTTGAGTTAGTCCCCACTTTAATTTCCGAGGCATCGCCAGCCTCTGAAGATAGACCAGAGGATAGTTACGATCCATTCTAGGCAGAAACATCAGCATTTCGCCTGAGTTATATAACCAAACGCACTCCTCTTCAGAAAGGATCTCATCTGATTGATCCATCTGGTCTCCAAAGAGGAAGGCGGGTTTTTCCATCGCCTCTCTATTTGAAGTTTCGAAGGCTGCATCAGTTATGATTTCTCGCGCAGTAGTGGGGTGATACTTGATCAACTTCTCCTTGCGCTCCTTCGGGTCGGGCTTATATGAAGCCAAGATAGTGGTGAAGCGAAATTGGCCTGAGGGATCAGAACCCCCAGCAAAGCCGAAGTAATTCTTATGAGGAAGAGCTTCCATCGAATACCCAACTGCAAAAAGAAGCACCAGAGTTAGAGAAGTTTCTATAAGACAGAAAAATTCTCTAAGTATGGATGCGCGAAGCTAAGAATAGCGCCGCGCGAAGCTAAGAATAGCGCCGCGCGAAGCTCAAAATTAGACTGCGCAGAAGTCAAAATAGCCTCGCGTTTCAGTGCGACTGCTACATCAAATAGCCTCGCGTTTCAGTGCGACTGCTACATCAAATAGCCTCGCGTTTCAGTGCGACTGCTACTTAAAATAGCCCCGCGCTTCAAAACGCGAGGATGACGCGATAACTTCGCGTAAGAAGAAAGTCAGAGACTTTTCTTCTTCTCCAAGCCTTACAGCAGGAGTACGGCGATCTCGCCGGTAAAAGAGTTGATTGGTCAGTTAAGATCAAGCCAAATCACTCTAGAGATATTATAAAAAGTCTCGATGGAGAGATTCTTACCTCCGATAGGCGAAATGTGGGCTGGCGCGTCGCTGCCATGGCCGCCGCCACCACTGCTTGCGCCAGTTGCCGATGATGGAGCCGCGTGAAAAGTAGCACGAGTTTTGGGTGCCATTGCTGAGGAAAATCGACTGAAAATCGGGAGGAAACTCGGTCGGAAGAAGCTCGGGTCGCCTGAACTGTGATCGCCTAAATCTCTAAGTTTCTGGAAAATTCTCAAATGAAGTGAGAAGAATAAGGAATAGAGATTTCATTTAAATGAAAGAAACCGCCTCTTGGAATTCAGCACGAGTTTTGGAGAAAATGACTGGTCAGATACTTTTCAAAACGCGAAGTTATTAGCCTCGCGCGATGATGAAAAACGCAAAGTTATTAACGCCGCGCAACTATGCAAGGCGCGAGGATAACCCGGTGCCTTAGCTTCGCGTTCTCGTGAAGAACCTGGATTTTTGGCTAAGTTAAAATGATCTTTTGGGTATTAGTGATCTAAGTTACGCATATGAGCCTTAGACTATTTTACCAAAATTATTGACCATCTATTTGTTGAGCAAGTAAGATTCTTGAAGCTGACAGATAGAGAGGAAAATAATTTGCTCTTTATTCATAAAAGAAGAGATTACAAAGAAGAAGTTATAGCTCTCCCAAAATCTTTTACATGATCAACTTATCGATAACTGAACAGTAAGACTTCTCGACTGGGTGTTGAAACTCAGTTCCCTGGTTCACATGCAAAAGATCTCCTCTGCAAATGTCAACTAGGATCTGTTATCCGAAATGAAGCACGAGAGGAAAGGGAAGTGCTACAATGAAGCACAAGCTGAACTGCAAGTGCTGCATCGAAGCACAAGCTGAACTGCAAGTGCTGCAATTCCTTACTTGAGCTTACGGCTCCTTCAGGAGTTTATCTCTCGGAGCCAGAGCTTGAAACCTGCAATTATGTTGTAAAGCATATGCTTCTGGCTTTCTTAGAGTTACTTTTGCTGATGAAGATCGATGGACCCGCATACACTCCTCTTCAGAAAGGATTGGACTTACTGCAAAAGGAACAGAGTTTCCAAAAGAGTGAAAACGCGGAGCTAAGCTAACTCCGCGCACAGTTGAAGAAATAGCCTCGCGCTTTAAATGCAGAGGATGACGCGATAACTTCGCGTAAAGGAAGGATAGAGTTTTTCTCTGCTGTTTCCTTCTCTTTCATAGCCTCAGGACATGAAGCGACTGCTAATCAAAGATAGCCTCGCAATTCATCGCAACTGCTAATCAAAGATAGCCTCGCAATTCATCGCGACTGCTAATCAAAGATAGACTCGCAATTCATCGCGACTGCTAATCAAAGATAGCCTCACAGATTCATCGAGACTACTAGTCAGATAAGCCCCGCGTTTCAAGCGCAGAGATGACGCGATAACTTCACGTAGAAAAAGAACAGAGTTCCTCTATGACTCCTCCTTCTCCTTTAAGCCTTACGGCTGGAGAACGGCGATCTCGCCGGTAAAGTAAACAATTGGCCAGATTAAACCAAGCCAAAACATCTCAAGAATGGTCCTTAGAAGCCAAGAGTTAAGGTTTTTTACCTTCGGAAGACGCTGCATAGACTGGTTCGCCATCGCGTCTACTTTCACGGTTGCTGCCATTAACGCCGGCCAACGTGCGCGATGCCGTACTCTTCTTAGATGACATCCTAGTGATGAAAATCTATGGAAAGATGAAGGAAGTTCTGTTGAAGATCATTCTTTCAAACTGATTCGCCTGAGTCGCTTGAGCTCTAAGCTCTCAAGTTCTTCGGATGGAATGAAGAAGAAGATGAGCCGGGAGCTCTATTTAATCAGAATTTCCGTTGCTTGGTATTCGGCGTAGAAATTCAGGGTAATTAATGACATAATTACTCATTTCACTGAAGACGAAGTGAAGCTGATTAGCTCCGCGTAAGTGAGCATAACGCGAGATAGACTCGGTATTCTAACTCCGTTTAGTATAAATAATCCAAAGTATTTCAAAATCTGCTAAGTTCTAAAGCCATTTTGAAAACTTTGGAGGGGGTTCTGTTGGCAGTGAAAATTTCTAAGTTAAAAAAGGATTTTCCACAACAGAACGTGGAGCCAATTCAGTAGCCCCGCGATTGGTTATATTAACCCTGCGTTTGAATAAAACGCGGAGATGTTTAATAGCTCCGCGTTTATTCCGCAGTTTGGCTAGTATTAGCCTCGCGTTTGAGTGAGACGCAGATTTGCCCCACATTTTGGTTATTTAGCGCCGCGTTTTGATGCAATTAAAGCTCCGCGTAAGCAGATAACCAGGATCTCAAGTTGATTGAAATTATGATTTCGGACTTATCCGAATACCCGAATCAGGTCTAATCAGAATTCCATCAAAACTAAGATATTTGATTTGAATCCTTGATAAATGTGAGTTCTATTTAGATAGAAACTCTTGCATTAACCTGGGGCTATAAATACCTTTCTGGTGAAAACCCTAGCGATCTTCTTTTCGGCAAATTGTCTTCTTTCTGAATCCTTTGGCAATTCAAGTACGCGAGAGAGCCTTGAAGTCAGAGGTATTCTTCTTCTTCCTTTCGGTTCTTAGAGAATTCAAGTACGCGAGAGAGCCTTGAGTTCGAGAAAGACCGGAGAAGATAGTCTACAATCGGCTGATATCTTCGACAGAGAAGAGTTCAACGATTCGATCGTCCAAAGGAGCTGCTTGACAGATCCCATCGCCACTGATCCCACGAAATATTGTAAAAGAGAGCGATTGAACTATAAATCCTCTCGTTTGTTCTTTTTTTTATCTTGTTCACTTTCATTGTAATTCAAGATTATTCAATGGAAGGAAGCAAAGGAAAGTTTGCGACGAACAAGGTCGAAATATTCGGTGTATGGGATATAGATTTTATGAGACCGTTACCCAACTCATTTTGAACCTAATACATATTGGTAATTGGTCGCTATCAATTATATTTCCAAATGAGTAAAGGTAATTGCCGCAAAATCGAATGATAGCAAAGTTGTTGTCAAGTTCTTAAAAGAGAATATCTTTTCTCGATTTAGCATTCCTCAAGCTATCATCAGTGATAACGGTACCCATTTTACTAACCGGTCATTTGAGGCGCTTATGCGAAAATATCCTATTACCCACAAGTTAACTACACCGTATCATCCACAAACCAATGGGCAAGTGGAAGTTTCCAATCACCAAATCAAATTGATTTTGGAGAAGACAGTGTAACATAATAGAAAAGATTAGTCATGTAAACTAGTGGATGCATTATGGGCTTACCGTACTGCTTCCAAAACCAATCTAGATATATCTCCCTATCGGTTGATATTTGGAAAAACGTGTTATTTATCGGTAGTGCTTGAGCATAATGCTTTATGGGCTATTAAGTTCCTCGACTTTGAACTTGAAAAAGTTGGCGAGCAGTGGAGGCTGCAGCTTAATGAGCTTGAAGTAGGGATGCATATGAGAACACTGAGATTTATAAAGAAAAGGTAAAGTGTTTCATGACAATGCAATTATTCGCAAGTCATTTATACTAGGGCAAAAAGTTCTCTTATATAATTCAAGGCTACATTTATTCCCTGAAAAATTGAGGTCAAGATGGAATGGACCATACATAGTATGGGTGGTGCACCATCACGGTACAATCGATATCGAAAATCTTAAAAATGGTGAGTTATATAAAGTTAATGGTCAGAGATTAAAACCATTTTTAGAGACTCGAGCGAGCGATAATGTAAAGGTCATGATACTTCACGACCCAATCTATGCGTAGGGGCATGAATTCATTTGTATATTAGAATGCATATTTTATATATTGTGTATTACTAACATGATGTAGGGTACAATAGAAGTGAGGGTTGCAGAGTAAAACTGCAGAAAAGAAAAGGGCTAATCGAAATTTGCCATCACTATAAATTTTGTACACAAGTCCCAACCTAACCCTAGCAGCCCTCATCCTCTCCAAAGCCCCCCTTTGCCCTATTTGTTTCTTCATTGCAGAACACCTGAGACCTCCAACTTTGAGCCCAAACCAGAGATGACCACCAGCTAAATCTCCTCCTTAGCTTCCTCCTCCAAGTGGTCGTGCCCCAACTTCTCCCATTATGCCGCCAATTTGCGGCCAGAGCCGCCAAATAGCGGCATTTGTGAGGATTTTTCCCCTGAAACTTCAGGGGAGGTGAGTTTTCTGAATCCTCTATTTATTGTTAAATTAAAATAATTTTTTGTGATCTCTGTTAAAATCCAATAGCACGCTTTGCTTGTGAGAAACACTTTGGTGAAATTTTTGTTGCATTCTCAATATATTTTTTATCCACCATAGTAACTTTGGAATGGAATTACCTGATATACACACCCATTTCATTTTGTAGAGTTTTATGCAATTTTTGCAAAATTCGATATTTCGGATGATCGCAAAACCATTAAACTCCACTGGCGTGGAGAAATCCATGAAGTGCACGCAACGGCCATCTTATCCTTCACCCTGAAAGTCAAACCCCAGATGCGATTGAAGAATATCTTACACAGATAGGTCCGAATTGCCTAGTGACATGCGATAGAGAGATTAGCAGTAAGACACTTTATCGCAATGTACACGCGACTTGCCGTTGGATCAACACTAATATAATGGGAATTACACACATGTCATCATTTTATACACCCACATTATACATTGTTGATTGTATCATGCGTCAAGACACTCATTTTTGTATGTGCACATAATTAGTCGACACCATTATAGATACTAAGATGCGGTCGAGGATTAATTTGCTTTTGCCATGTCTGATTATATAATTGTGTCATGGATTTATGTCTGGTACAGAGTTTGATGCATATGCACCATCACGTGTATTCATAACCATAGAGCACCTATCAGTAACATATCATGTTGTTATTCCAGAGGATTGGAATAGAAATACGGTTGATGAAAACATATATACCACTGAGTTAACACAAGAAGAGGAGGATGATGTCTTTTTTTGACCAAGACTTACCAACGGATCCCACTGAGCAAATCAGTGCTGTCTAGCATGGTCTTAAAAAAATCTGGCATCGATTGAAATAAGTTGACCGTGGAGGGACTTCTATTGCGCATGCACGTCGTGCACCCAGAGAATCGAGTAGGAGGTAAAGAGGACGACACCAATGATTTCTGTATGAGAGCATATACAAGTTTAGGTGTGAGGGAGTGGATTAGGGGATTTTTTTTGTTTCTCTAAGATTTTTAGTTTTTTTTTTTTAGGATTTTATTTTTAGATTTTTTCTGGGTTTCTTTATTTTACACTTCGGATAGTTTTTAGGGTAACTAATTAAAAAAACTAAAAAAACCAAAAGTAAAATAAATATTATATATTTTCTTCCATTAAAATCAACCTAATTACAAATAAAAGAATAAATTTAGATTTAAAATTTGATAAGAGAGTAGCTTGGATGATACACTAAGAATTTTATGAAAAATATTAAAATTCAAAAGATAAATACCACTAATAGTAATTTTGAGGTAAATATACATTTATTTTTTACTTCATAATAGTTTATTAGGTTAAGAATAAAGATGATAACGATTGAGTAGTTTTCTTTCTCTAAATAAGAAAAAAAAGCACATAAGCCTGGTATTTAAGACAATATCCATAGAAATGAAAAAAAGAAGAAAAAATGGGGTGAGCCTGGTATTAAGGCAATAGCCCAGAAATGAAAAAAAAAGAGTATGATCCGAGTAATCGGGTACTTTGCCCCTAAGCAAGCTTGAATATTCGCATGAAAGGTGAATTATTCACAAAAAAGAGGAAAAAATTTTGTTTAGAGAGAGGAGATGAATCATGAGTTAGAGTTAGAGTCCAAAGCCGAAGTAGACTATCACACGTGCACGTAGATGTATATGAGCCAATGAATTATGTATTAGTGGGTATTGAAAAATAGGATTTAAATTTTTAATTAAAATGATATGTATATTTGATATGATACTTTACTTGAAAATTGATAATCTAAATGTATTTTTGAATTTATATATTAGTGAGATTAATTGAAGAAAATACCAAAAAAAGAATTTTCTTTCTTTTGTATAAAATTTTTATTTTTCTAAATTTTCGGTTATCCTTATTTTTCTTTTATTTATTCCTTAATCTATTTTCTTCATGAATTTTGTGGGTATATTCACTGCAAACCCTCACGAGACACCACTCGTCTTCTAGAGTAACTTATGGGTTTAACGACTTGTTGCACGTGCTAAGTGCAATCGCAATCCTGCAAAAGTGAGTTAGGATTTTTCTTTTTCTTTTTAAGTTTAGGTTTTGCTCGAGAACTAATAAAAGATATGTATGGGGGCGTGATGAGTACCATATATTGCATATTTATAGCCTCCATATTATCTATTTTTGTATTTAAATAATGTTACTCCGGTATTTTTAGTATGTTTTCAGGTAAACATATTCCTATAAGGAGATGGTATAAATTCAGAGCCGGATTAGGAAACCAAGCTCAGAAAGGAGTTAAAAGTTAGTAAAACTACAGGCTATAATACTGCAGAGGGTCAAAATTGATTACAGTGATCAAAATAAAAGGAACAAAAGAAAATACTCAAGCAGAAGAAAATTGGAGCCAAAATATTCCAATTTTGCCGCTATTTAGTGGCCTGTGCTGCCAATTGGCGGCTTCATGGGACCCAATCTAGGTGAATTTTCTATGCAGTCTTCGATATAATTTTGTAGTTTCTCACTTGTACTCAAATTAGAATTTGATTCTATAAAACCTATATATTGACCGTATACTTGCAAATAGGTTTTTTTATGCAATTTTGTACTCAAATTATTGAATAAAAATTAGGATTTGCTGAAGGGGTGACGGCCGCCATATCGATTCCAGAGGTACCATTTTCTACTCATTATTGTTTCTTAGGTAATTTTCTTCTAATTGCTTTCTAGTTTAGATTAATCTTGCTTTTTAGATTAGATTTTCTTGCTTTCATGAATAAAAATCGTATTTTGTTAGCAAGAACCATGAGTAGCTAAATTAGCTTAGTCTTAGAATGTAGATAAAACTACAGATCAACCTTATATTATTCTATTTATGTTCTCTTTAAAATAAAAATAATAAAGATATGATTTTTTCTATGAAATAATAAAAATACAAGAACTCGTAGATCAACACTTTAATAGATTATACTTAATTTAAATATTTTGATAGCCTTATGCTTAGTTAGTGTTTGAAATTGTTGGATTTTATTCGTTTTGTTGAATTTATCCAACGATTTAGTTTATCTCTATAAAAAGTAATTTTTTTGATGGATTATACTTGCACACTATTTGATAGTCCATACTTAGAATATTTTAAGTAGAAACTAAACTAAAGATCATATTTTTATAGAAGAAAGAAGACTAAATAGATAATATTTGATTGTGAACTAGTAGATTCCATATCCTAGGCTAATTAGAATTGCAAATCATCAACATCTAGACTCATAATTAATTCGTTAGAATAATAGAATTAGTAAGATTGCAAATCACTCTAAATCCGTATGGGAACAATCTGTTAGCGCTACAACTGATACTGTGCGCTTACAGTAGAATTATTACATCATTTGGTCAGGTGTATTTGGTCCTCTTTTAGCTTCTGGCGGGGCTAACTCATTGGCGGGGTGAATTTAGGTTCTAATAGGGCCAATTTGCTGGTGAGGCTATTCATGTCATGGTGAGGCTAACTAGCCTAGTAGTGGGGCCATCTTTTCAGTGGGGCCAACCAGCCATTTTGTTAGCTCTTAGCTTATGAATTTTAATAAATTTCACCGAGTACAATTTTAATAGCCTACACTACCTACTATTGCTTTTAAAAAAGAATTTTATCTACTGCCTACTATTTCTTCTAAGAAAGAAGTTTGTCTGCTGCATATTACTGTTTATAAGAAATAAGTTTATCTGCTACCTATTTACTGTTTCTAAGAAAAACGTTTATCTATTTTTTACTACTACTTCTAAGAAAAATGCTTATATGACACCTACTATTGTTTCTAAGAAAGAAGTTTATCTAATATTTACTACCGCTTCTAAGAAAGAATTTTATCTGTTATCTATTACTTTTTCTAAGAAAATTTTTTATCTACTGCCACTACTGTTTCTAAGAAAAAACTTTATTTACTGTTACTTATCAACTTTGAATGGTAGGATAAAGGCCTATCATGATGGTGATGGATGTGCTCTGATAATTCAAGTAATTTATCTACTACTGCTGCTATTACTACTACTGTCTATTGTTGCTACTGTTGATATTATTCATCCACTTCAAATTAATCTGCACTATTAAACAGAGAGATAATATTTTCTAATCTATGTAACTAGTGGGTATAAATTACTCCAATTTGAAGGGGAGTATTAGATTAGAAAATTATCTTGTATTTGGATCTAATTTAGGTTTAATCCTATATTGTCTATTGGATTGTTTATATGACATTGAGACACCTATAAATATATGTATTTCTTAATTAATAAAAAATAAATTGATTGATTCTGATTTTTCATAACAATACTAAATGCCTTAAAAAAATTTAATATACTTTTGAACCAAAATAGAATATTAAGATGTACCAAAAAATTATTTACTATTTAAACCTTTTTGTGCAAATATTATATAGTTTTGAAGAAATTTTCATTTACTTTTGCCATAATCCCAGTTAATGAGATCTTTACTTCAAATCTCTTAAATTTCTCTTCGATTAAAAAAAAGAACATATTAATCTCTTGAACTCACTTGGATAGAAAAAGAGTTTATTATTTATTGTATTTTCTTTGGAGAGAGATTTATTATTTGAGTTTTGGGAAATTATTAGGGGTTTAAGAGAGATTTAGAGAAGGGAGGGAAGAAGACGAAAATAGAAACGTTATAAATATTTAATGATATTTTTTAATAAAATAACAAAATTTCATGGATGATATTTGAAAATTTGAAGGGTGTATCTATAACAACCATAAAAACCATTAAATTTGAAGAAAACCAGGACTGCTCTCAAATGTTGAAGCCAGCTACATCATTTTGATGTTTTTTTTGTGAGACCAGTTTTATTCTGGAAATTTAGAAGTAAATGCAAGTTAAATTTGTTTTATGTTCACAATCAACCTAGTTTTTTCTATTGTACAAATAAGCGTAATTGTTAGATATTCTTATACTGGTTATTTGTTTCTTTAAAGAACCTATGCGTATATATCTCACATAATTATTTTTATTATTAGATGGTATCATATTTCAATTATTTATTAATCTCATCTGTAAGTACTTCTTGCACCTCTTATATAGTGTTATTTTTTCTGCCCAAATCTACATACACATATTTTTTTGCATGTGGAAGTAAAATTTGAAACTTCTCACAAATTGGAGAGAGAGATAATACCACGATAAACAAGACTCATTGATATATATCGTGTTATTTGGAATTTTCTATTAAAGTGCTATTTGCTATTTTCTGACCATTTAAATGTATTTTTTTTATATAATTTTCAAATATTGTCATTTTGCATTTTGAGTCGATATCTATACAATTATATAGGTTATGCTCATTTTGAGGTTTACTTTCCAATGCATCAAACTAAGAGATCTTATTGACTTATATAAACACAACTATATAATTTTAGATACCTAAGTGAGTTTTTCTAAAAACGGTATTTTAAATATGAAACTCCATTTACCTTAGGTGGAAAATTCTATTTGCGCACGGCATTTTACTCTTAGCGCTCTGGTTCCTCTTTACACCAAACTCATATTTTGAAATACTGTCATTTTACTTACTGTGCCCAAATTTTTTTCCAAAAATACCTCTCGTCTTTTTCTCTAACTCCTCACCCGTCCAATTCCATTTAGCAAAAAAATATTTTGGTCGGGTATTAATACCCGATCAAGAAACATGCTGGTCGGGTATTAATACCCGACCAGCAAGCGAAGTCTAAAAAAAAAACTAATTAACGATAAATTTCAAACAAATACGTATAAAACCTAAAAAAAAATTCAAATCGTATCTTAGATTTGTTCTCTGATACCAATTACATGTTATTTTTTTTATTTGCATAAGAAAACTCAAATGTAAATTCCAAACTCAAATTTCACTTGTCACGGTGAAATCGAAAAATTTAAATTTTTTCTAATCTTTTCAGGAACGTTAATGTAAAAAATTTTAAGGGGTCAAGAAATCAAATAGATGATTTTGTAAGAGATGTATTTT
The DNA here is from genome assembly GCA_036321105.1 of Dracaena cambodiana. NCBI lineage: Eukaryota > Viridiplantae > Streptophyta > Magnoliopsida > Asparagales > Asparagaceae > Dracaena > Dracaena cambodiana. Next base: position 37,896,233 of record JAYEPQ010000006.1, read on the forward strand.
TATTAAATACAAAAAAAAATCATTTAGACTGTGTTTGGATGAGGGAAAATGAAGGAAAAGAAAAGAAAATGAAAGGGAAAGAGAAAAGGAAAGAAAATGATATGGAAATTGGTTTTCTTTTTCATGTTTGGTTAGAAAGAAAATGAAGAAGAAAATCTAAAAGAAATTTTAGAAAAAAACAGTTTTTTATATTTGGTTGCTCAATAGAAAATTAAGAGGAAAATATAATTCTATTTAAAGTATAGAAAATTTTAATATTATTTTACATATTATTGATATAATTTTTAATTTTTAAATAACTAAGCATATAATAATCAAAAGGTCCAAACTTTACAAAAATTAAAAATATTTTAGGACTAGAATTGCAAGGAAATTTCGGCAAAAATGTGGAAAACCAATGCAACATATAAGAATAAATAGATAACAACATAAATCAGCAGCATATCAGCAGAGTAACAACAACAACGACACAGTATCACAACATAATAGGCACAGTATCACAACATAATATCAATAGCCCATTTACAACAAACCTGCCAAATCAAATGCCAATAAACAAACAGCCCATCTGTTTAAAACAAAATAAGCTAACAGTCCAACAGAGTATAAAACGCAAGGTAATAATAATAAAAATCAATTAAACAAACATCACATTGTTAACATACTAACAAACACCATTTTTAGCAATAATAACAAACACCACATTATTAGCACTCACCACCTACCAGTCCAGCAGCACAACAATTCCATTTTCTTCCATATCTATACACAACACAGCCATAGAGTTCAAAATTTAAAAAAAAAAAACATACAAATAATAAGTTTTTTTTTAGGGCGCCCTTAGAAAATTGGGGGTTACCGCATTCTTAAAAAATACACCCAAGCGGCGTGCACCGAACAAAAACCTAGCGCTGAACCCGACCCATTTCAACCCCCCAGCCGCAAGGCCCGCAACCATCTTAAACTCCCCAACCCTCTCTCGCCTCAGTTTCCTCCCACAGTCACTATGGCCGCCGCTCGCCTCCTCCGCCGCTCCCCGCTGATTCTCCCCCTCCGTTCAAGATTCTGCTCCTCCTCCACCATCATCACCACCGAAACCACCACCACCTCCTCCCCTCAGCCCCACCGCCGCTACCCTCCCCCTCGGCCCCACGAGTTCGCCAAACCCAGCGACTTCCTCGGCAGCTGGGACCCACCCTCAAACCCTAAGGAGGCGGTGGCCCGGCTCGACTGCCTCCGCAAGGCGTACGCTAAGCAGATGAAGCAGGTGCGGCGCTAGTACGCATACGAGATGGAGAGAGAAGCGAGAGAGAGAGAGAGAGATGCGACAGAGACGGAGCGGAGAACGAAGGTGGAGAGGGAGACCCGAGCGAAGGCAGGGGGAGAGAGACCCGATATGTTTTCTCCTACTTTTTCCTTTTTCTCCCGATTTTTCTTTTCTCTCACTTTCTCTTGGTTTTGTAAAAGAAAATAAAAAGGAAAAAATTCTAATAAATTTTCTCCCACTTTCTTTCCTTCTTCTTTTCTCTCTAATATTCCATCAAACCAAACAATGAAAAACAAGTTTCCCTTTTCTTTTCTTTTCTTTTCCTTCATTTTCCCTCAATCCAAACACAGCCTTAGGGTTTTAGAGAGAAAATAGAGGAGGAAGACGATGAGTCATAGTTCCAAATTTTAAAAAGTCTTAATTTGGAATTTATAGGATAATTTAGTCTAAAAAAATAAAGGCAAACTTGTAATTATTTATAAATTTTAAAACCGTTCGTCAAGAGTAAAATGCCATGTGCAGATAGAATTTCCCACCTTAGGTCCTATACTTCTATAACTGCTCCTCCTTTAACTACTCCTCCTTTAAAACTTCCAAACTAAGAGATATAATCTCACTTGTAAGGTGCAAGTATTCCAAACTAAGAGATATAATCTCACTTGTAAGGTGCAAAGGTTATTTGCGGTTTATAGAGAACTTTTAAATACATCCTTCCAATTTTTAAGTATCACCATACTAAGTGCACGCCCTATTAAATTAAAAAAAAAAAAAAGATTTTTCTAATTAGGCTCTCTTATATTATTAAATTATCCTTCTATTTTTTTTTTTTCTTGATGAAACTTCCAAACTAAGATATTTAATCTCACTTCGCAAAGTGCGGAGATCTTTTGCAGTATATGGTGACTTGTTGCAATCTATGTACATAGTGGGAGGATCAATTAGAGTATATAACATAAGAATAATATTCCTTCATGTACTTTCTCTCTTCTCATGAACTACTTTTTTTTTTTTTTTTTTTTTTTTTTTTGGGTGCATTTGGAGATCTCTTTCACATTTCCTAGAGTCCTTTTGGGAAGCACCTTTATATATGAATTTCTTTTTTCCTGCTAAATTCCTAAAGTGGTGCCTAAATTTTTAGAAAAATTCAGTTAGGTATCTAAATTTTCAAATAATACAAATGGGTGTCTTAAGTCTCTCATAACCTTCATTTCAATAAAATACCCTTAACAACATGCTCAAAAAATATCTGTTTTTTTTTTTTTTTTTTTTTTTTTTTTTTTGTAGTTTTCCTTTGCCTTCTTACTTACTTGGATCCTAATAGTAAATAAAACTGCCTCCTTTACTCTTCTCCTTGATTTTAGTACTCTCTTTTATTTTATTTTTTTTAATAATAGTTGCCAGTTAAGAATGAGGCATTGAGTTAATCCACCTCTAAGAGCCCAACCTATCAAGCTCAATCTCTATTTTTCTCTCTGGAAGATTTCCTTTGGTCTCATTTGGTGTTCTACCTTCTAAGTCTCGGCTAAAAAGAGATTAAAAGGAGGGTAAGCTTGCATAGTTGGTTGTAATGATATTTTTTTTTTGTAACAAAAGCTATTTGAGCCCATGAAGTTTAGTCATTTCTGTTTGTTAAAAATTCTTATTTTTCTTTTAAATGGATGAAGGGGTTTATTTAAAAAAAATTAGAGTTCTAACTTCGTTCTCCTATGCTTACTTTGAAACTAGTGGCGCCTGTAATGGAGAAAAAAGATTTTGTAACACCCTTATATAACAAATCCATCTATTTATTAAATTTATTTATTTATTATTACTGTTTAATTGGAAATTTAAGTTTGATTAGTATGTATCGTTAATTAATATTTGACCCACATCCCCATAAACCAAAAAGTCAAATTAATAAAAAAAAATTAATTAGATTAGATTTCCTTAGTTTGAAAAATAAATCAAGACCTAATTTATTGATTAATAACTTACCTAATTAAACTCATATCTAGTTACTCGATCCCTTTCCAACTCATCACACGTAAAAGAAAAAGAAAGAGATTTTAGAAAAGAGAAAAACGAGTAAAGAGAAAACAGAGAAGGAAGAAGAAGAGGAATAGAGGAGAAGACCTACGAATCAACTATTCAACTCAAATTCGGATGAATTAAACAAAAACAAGCACTTTCTTCCCTCCATTCATTTCATGTCCCTTCTCATACCCATGTTGTTAGTATTTTTAAGGAAAATAAATATTTCTCCCATCCACTTATTTATTATTAAATTCTAATTCATACCAATAGTTTAGCATAAAAGAAAGAAATTATTTTTCTTCTTTGGATTATTATTGATTTGGATTAGTATAATATTATTATCTTCTCGAAAGAAAGGAAAACTCTAACCCTATATCCTCCCAATCAAATTATTCGGATGAAAACGTCAAAACTCAAATATTCATTTTTTATTCATCTGATCACACGAAAATCTATGATATAGACAATTTATTCATTTAGTTTTCAATTGCTTATGTGGAAGAAGAATTTTTATCCAAGTGTAATTGGAAGTTTTATATTAATTAGATTTATTTATTTAAGAAAACAATCAATGAAAGAAAAAAAAAATAACAATAAAAATCAGCCACTATAATGGACAAAGAAGCGCAGTCGATAGGCATTTCGATAGCGCCTTAAATTGCTACTCTCAAGTCCTATTACAGGTGATCATTGTCGATAGCGGCAAGTCGCTGTCCATAGCAATATGCCATATTAGTCTATCCATAAAAGAGTAACATATATGCTTTACAAACATGCCATGACATCTAGATTCTAATACTAAAATGTGCTAATTCAATTAATACATTGACATGATAAATTATAAAAGTTATTATGCTTGTTAATAAAAGATAAATTTATGGAATTTGAAGGGGAACTAAAAACAAAAACGGTATACATGGTTCGGGAGTTACACTATTATGTGGTTGGAACCAATAGAGATCTAATTTAGGAGGCTTTGGGTGACTACTAGGCCGTCATATTTTATAGATCATGTATTTGGAACTTCATACTCATACAGTCTCTCTAAGTATTTTGTGGTATATCATAAAGTAGTATGAGGAATAAGAGCTATGATCCCAGGTATGAATAAAATACTCGTAAAGTATGTGATATATTCTTTTTTATTTTAGTTTTATTTAATGCACTCTAAACATCAATGTAATACAATATACTTTATGTATGCATATAACTCTATATCATTGTGTTATATTGTAGCATTATTCAGATGTGGTTGTATTACTATCAACTGATTATTATCCCTTTTAAAATAAGTATAATTTAACTCATGTTTCACACCATTTCAAGACTTAATTTTGTGTACTTTCATAAGTTTATTATTTCATTTAATTTTATACTTTATCTACATATACCACACATAATTTGCTTGTGTATTATTATTTTATTTCTTTGTAGTACTTGCTATGCCATTCTAATTCCTTAGCATGGCACACCTAAACGGTTCTGGGTTGCAAGTAACTGAGGAGGAGAAACCTTCAAGCATGAAAGTGTATGTTTAGAAAGTGAGGGATCTCTGTAGGTGTTCTCGGTTTTAGATTGTGATGAGAGTCTTTTTTATTTATTTATTATCCTAGTACATTAACAAAGAAGATATCTTTTACTTCGATATCTCATGTTCAGATTTGGTCTAAATTGTACTAAAACTTTGAGTTATCTCATATATTCGAGATTGTTTTTCATATAAAATTTAACTAATCATTGTATTGATTCATTTTTATCTTTTCGATATATGTATATTTTGATGAGACAGTGATTTATATTCAATGTTTATACTTTTAAGGCTTGACGTATTCTATATCGCCGAATACTATGTGTAACTTGGAATGTAGGGCACTATAGCTTTTCTGATTTTCCTTTATAGACTTTTTTTGTCTTATACTGTTCACCAAGAATCCGTAAAAAGATTGGATCTTTATACTTAGTTTGGCAATATTATATGTTTTAGAGCTCAAAACTATAAAAGTCAAACCATGTTTTATTTGAAACCTCAAACATCTACGAAATTATACGTTAGAAAATTCCATTCAGTCTAAATTTTTCACAAATTTTTTGTATGCATACGAACTCTAGTTTTTTAAAACTCAAATGGTATCCAAACTATATCTTATATGTTTATAGAGACACTAAAATAACTTAACAAGTGAAAGCACAAAGTATAAGCACAAAGAATTTTGGAAGGGTTAATTACAGTCAGACCCCCTGTAGTATTGGGGGTGTGTAACTTAACATCCCTGAAGTTTGAAACTCTCAAAAAATCCCCTGAACTTAGTTATTTTTACTATCTTTTTTTACTAAAGTGCACTCTTGTCCCTCAAGTTCCTATTCTACCCTTATCCCTCTTTTTAACCAGCACACTTGTAAAAGGAGGGATGATGGTAGAATAGGAATTTGAGAGACAAGAGTGCACTTTACTAAAAAAAAGAGTGAAAATAACTAAGTCCAGGGGGTTTTTTTAGAGTTTCAAACTTCAGGGGTGTTAACTTACACGTTCCAATACTACAAGGGGTCTAACTGTAATTAATCAATTTTGGAAAGATTAAAAAGTTTGGTTCAGCCTGCATGGAGAGGAGGTGATGACTATATGTACAATAAGATGAATAGGGATGTGGGCTAGGATGAGTGAGAGCCAGAGGAAAAAAGGGTTTGATGGGAAAATGGAAAACTATATGGACTAAAATATATAATTGTTGTTTGGAGCATCTTTGATTAAAAAAAAGAAAGGGAAAAAAAAGAAGATATGAGGATAGATTGCCCACTTATGGAACCTGTATAAAGCTTTTGCAAGAGGAGTAAGCATTAGGTAAGTGAAAAGCCAATTATACAATTAATTTAAACACATAATCAAATAGTGGGCAATACTTTAGAATAAATTATCAAAATTTAAATAAGAGATTGTAGGTTCGCATCATATAGTATATAATATCGGAAGCCACTTGGGAAGAGGTGTGAGTTAGGTAAGATGGTATAAATTTATGAGGTGGACATGAGAAGTTGATGAGATTAGTTTCTCTTGAATCACAAAGAAACTCATCTCTCTTGAATCACAGAGAAACTCATCAAAATTAGGTGGAGTCAACTTCATTTCAGTGGACATGACCCGCTCCGGTAGTAACTCAATGAGAAGTTGAACGAAGGAATTTCTAAAGGAGCTCACCACTTATCTTAGTAGGCACACTTCATAAAATTGGCCTATATTACAAGCTAGCTATTTAATTTTCTGGACAAACTTATCCTTGTCTTCAACCCCTCATCCCTCTCTCTCTCTCTCCCTCTCTAAACAAGTCCCTTCTATTCTCTTCATATAAGAAAACTTTCCTCCCAAAAATTTTGAGGGAGGTGAGTCGTCGGGCTGCAGGTTGCTTGGAAGTGGAGTAGCAAGTATCTCGAAGGCGGAGAAGAGGGAGTGGACGATTTTGAGGAGGAAAAAATGATTTGGGTGAAGAAGAGGGAGTGGGTCATGGAAGAGAGATGGAGGTTTTTTTTTGGGAAATAAGTGGGGTGCTCACTAGGAAGGGAAAAAAATTCTCTTCTCTTTTGAGAAGGTGTGCTCATTTAGCAAGGTGTGCTCACTTAGCAAGGTGTGCTCACTTAGACCAGTTGTGTGCTCCCTTAGAAATTCCCATTGAACAAGAGGACAACTTTTCCTCCTTATATTTCTACATTTATGTTGTGGTTTTTGCAACATGCGCATTGGTTATCAAGAACAAAATCTCATTGGAATTTCTCTGTGTTAATTGGTATAAATCATTATTAGCAACATGCGCAACATGTCTTTGACCCGCGCCTCAATCCGGTCTTAGACTCGCGCCTTGATCAGTCAACCCATACAGAAAACTCATCGTGTTCATTTTGCTAATTTCATCATAGCCATTACAACTCTCTACTCTTCTATGAAAGTTCTCTCAAATCTCTTAAGAATCAAGCAATGACGTCTTTTACTTTTGCAGCTGTGATGGAATTTGCATTGCTCGCTGGTGCCTGCATTGCCTCCATCGCGGGCATAGCCCTTGCTTTATCCATCGCGAGCCATCCGCCACCTCGCCATTGCCGGCTACAACTTTCAGGTCTGTGGTGACTCCTGCTCCGTCGTTGCTGTCATCTTCAGAGGGTCGCCTTTACCATCTCCGTTTCGTGCCTCGGTGACTCCATCTGCTGCTCCGTCGTCAAAATCTAGTATGTCATTTTCGGCTCTTGCTCCGTTGTCACCATCATCTTTAAAGGTGTCACTTGATGTCTCCATCTCATGTCCCAGTGACTCAATCTGCTGCTCTGTCACCAAAATCTAGTGTATCATCTTCGGCTCCTACTCCGTCATTGCTGCCATCTTCAAAAATGCAGCCTTTGTTATATCTGTTTCCTTCGGTGACTCCATCTGTTGCTCCATTGTTGTCTTCTATACCAGAGATCCTATCTGCTGCTTCCCCACAAAAATCTGATGCATCGTCGCTAACTTTGCTACCTCTGTCTTCTGTGTTGCTGCCTCGGTAGAGCTGGCTATGTCGCCTGACAGTGCTAAGGACGTCAGCTCTGCTGTTGGCGACGGCGCTCTCCCTGTTCTCTCGTTATCTACGACCGTCGTAGGATTATTACTCAATCCTTAACATCTTTTAGATTCTACTCCTAACATCTATTACGTTTGATCCTCATAATTGCCTTTTGATTTTCTCTTTTTACCAAGGCCCATCTACCTGGTAGTCATCATAATCTCGTTTCTAAACTCAAGTTGGCATCTTCCAAACCATTTTGAGTTTGTGGGGGATATTAAAATATCTCACTAATTGAGGATATCTTTCTAAATTAGGATATTTGACAAATTCTCTCATTTATTAGTAACCTTAGAATACGAAGCTATCCTCCACTTACTCAGTTCAAAGTTTTAACATCTCCGATCCATTCTTGGATTGGGTTAGAGGAACATCCTAGCGATTACTTTTGCGGAATCAAATGTGCTCATAAAGTGCACAATAAGAATAATACTAGTATAGACTTCAGAAGGGACCATTTGAGTTGCTGACTGTTATGCTCCTAGAAAGGCATATTTCGAATAGAGAGGATGTTCCCTATAATCAACAAGCATACCCTACGATGAACTGTATGAGCAATGTCTTCTATTACCCCAATGCGCTTATGGCTTTATACCCCAACCCAACTTTCTCTAGCCCTAGGCCCTCCCGCATCTCTTCCTCGGTAAGAGGACCGTGGAAGCTAGGGCACTTTGGAATGTTTTCGGTGAAATCCGCACTTCCTTCCATTACCATTGATTTTCAAATTACAATAATTTTCAAGATTAGAATGAAAAGAAAACAAGAAAACAAAATGAGAGGATTTATATGATATCTCTCTCTTTTACTAAAATTGTCGACTCTTCTTGTAATGATGGAATCTAGTCCATGGATTCCTTTGACAATCCAATGCGAAGAAGACAGTTGAAGAGGAGGGAGATGGCAGTCGGCCCTAGCTCTCTGCTAGTCGCACTAAATCGTGCTTCTTATACATAGCTTGATCTGCTGAATACCCCCAAAAATCCTCTCTTGAAGCCTATTTATAGACATAAATTAGTTATGAGGATTTCTTTAGAGATAAGGATAGAAGATATTTGATTTATATTTGTCAAAAATTCTAATCAAATATTTGATCATGATTCAAATTTTAAATCTAGTATCCAGATATGATTTGGTTTGGATATTAAATCATCACGAATCCTATTTAAAACCAATTTTAGATTCCTTGAATCTGTCTTAGATCTAGTCGATTCGAGGCCAGTTACTTTTGAACACGAAGCTATCGTCTAGCTTCACGTTGCACTCCTGACACGAAGCTAAAACTTAGCTTCGTGGGTCTAGTCATGAGGCTAGCAAATTAGCTTTGCGTAGAGACAATTGCTTATCTTTTTCTTTGACTTTTCCTCTTTCAATAGGACACCCTCTAAAGTTTTCAAAATTCCCATAAATCTAGAGTAGGTTTTCGAAATACTTTGGATTTTTTTAAGAATGGTTTCTATCTTTTTACTCGAGGCTAACAAGTTTGCGTTCTGATAACTTCGCGTTTTACCTTTCAACGTGAAGCTATTCAGTTAGCTTCATTATTGAGATTCATGCCCGAGATCTTGACCGTGAACTTGAAGAGCCAGTTCTCCTCTTTTAAAATGACTTCCCCTTCTTCTTCTCAAATATTCAGAATTCTTGAACTCTCCTAACTCACTGTCTCCTCAGAGAATTTCTTCGAAATTCCTTCAATATCTTGAGTTATGGCGCCCAAGAAGATTCCTTGTAGCTGCAGCTCTTCAGCATTGACGGGCTCGTCCGCTACCGATGTTGGTGGCAGCGACAGTGAGGCAGTTTATGTTGCTCCAATCATAGATAAATCCTCTCTCTGGCTTCTTCAGCCATGAACGACGCCCATTTTAGGCTTGCATTATTTTATTGATAGCGAAATGATCGCCGTTCTTGATTTCAAAGTTATCCGAGGCAATCCATTATCCTCATATTTAACAATTTACGTCAGGCTATGATAGCTTCGTGTTGTATAACTTCTGCGAAGCTATTGTTAGCCTCGCTTATTTTGTCTCTATCCTTAGCTAAGGTTTAGCTTCGTATTTTATTGCAATGTGAGGTTATATCTTACCCTCGCTTTTTAACACTTAATCATTTTTAATTGTTGCCTCCTATACTTGTTTTATTTCTATTTAGTTACTCGCTTTAACTTCTTTTTTTCCAGTGAGCTATTTTGTGGACCCTCTGACAAATAATTATCACTTTGGCTTTGTTGGGGGACAAAATAGAGCAACCAAATTTCGATATGACGTCTGATTCCGACAACCCGAACAATAGGGAACTTCAGGAGAGGCTAACTTGATGCAATCCAGCGACCTTCAGGGAGACTATTATTGATGCTTCCTTTGAAGCTCTAAACTGGGAGACTATGGAGAAGCCAGCCTTACTATTTGGAGATAAAGTATTAACTTCAAATGAAGTCCTCTTTGAAGAAGAAAGTAAGTGGTTTCACTAGGTTGGAGATCTATATATGTTTTTACCAAATATAGAGTGAAGTTATCCTCTAGTATATCTCCAAAGATTATCAGCTCCACGCCAAATAGATTGGAATATCACGTCGGAGCACGACGGAGTAGCAGTGGGGAAATTTGGCTCCCAAAAACCCTATCAAGATGGCCAAGAAAGTTCGCCGCCGACATTCTTCCAGGGAGGGTAAATAAGAAGCATCCAGTTGGGGAGACTACAGCTCGTGCGAAGATGTTTATTAGTGGGTTTGTATTTAAGAGTGGCTAGTATCCTTCCAATAATTTCAAAACCCTAGGATGGATCGGATCTACGAACAAGATGTAGTGGGTCCGGCTAGTAGGATACATACTCGACACCCATGAACAAGTTCTAAAAGAGATATACTTGTATCGAGCTATTAGGAACTTCAATATGGTATCCCATAGAGCCCGTACCATCTATTCAGTCTCTTGGAACAGTATAACTCTAAGACTGGCATTTTCCTCACTCCAGTCGGTAAACTAGGACTTGTTATTCTGAGATATTTGAGGTGTCACCATTGTTAATGGGAAAAGTTCTGTATAAAGAATATATCCCCACAACCGAAGAGTTGAATATGCTGAAGGCCAAAGACATGCACATGTACGAGACTTACTAGAAGATGATGTGTCACTTCTGTATATACACTGACATCTCAGATACCAGGGGCCAAGGGATCGGTCACAAGGTGTGGGCTACCTACTTGTTTAGAAATTTGAAGGATAGCCTCGGGGATATTACGAGCTATAAGGCTGCTGATAATGATGAGATCGAAAGACATATCGCGGAGATAGGGAATGTGTCTTACACTGCTGAATCTGATGAAGACGGGTTCAAGATTAGCACAGTATTCAAAAGCTTCCATTATCAAGCCCAATTTCCTATGTCAAGTGAGACTTTGTTGTTGGATTTATCATATATGTGGTTGAAGTGAAGTATTGTCCCTTCGCTTCCCATGGACACTGTTGCTATCAATGTCGTTTATCCCGTACCTCTTTTGGTGTATGGACAACCGCTTGAACTCCTTTCGCCATGGTATGAAATCTTTAGAGTGGGCTACGAGCACTCTCCAAGGACTTTTTGAAGATTAAAGTAGCAAAAGAGGGAGGCAATTTGAAAATGTCGAACCCTCACGTAGAGATATCTTATACTTGATGGCGTAGCATGTAATACACTGTCTATCTTTGATGATGGCTTCCAACTACTCTGTCCTCAACAAACCCTATTTCGTGGAGAAGTATGAATGTTTAACTTAGATGGGTCATTACATACCGATCATCCCCAAAGCCCTTTATCACCGTCAAACCTATGAGATCGACCAGTGTTTTCCTGACTTTCCAGATGGCGACTATGGATCTAGATTTAAAGATGCTTTGGGGCCTGACAACCTCTCTACTTTGTCCTCCGAGGTCTTTTGGTGTCTACTAAGTATACGCCCAAGACACCTGGTATACTGGCAGGACAACATGTGCTATATAGAGTCATATCTCCCCAGTTGCTTTGCCCGTCAATTTAGTTATACTCAATTGTACATTGACAACCTGAACAAGGCCTTGGCTTACCAAGGCAGTCTATACATCGGTGTTGAATTCGCTTTACCCTAGATGTCTCTAGTTTTAAATACCGTGCTCAGTTTCTGCACCTGGTATAATATGTCGAACTCAGATGTGCCAAAATTTTTAATCAAGTATAGTTGCTGTAAAGAGATAGAAGCCTTTTACTCTCAATGAAATGGAGCTAAAAGAGTTCATGTTAAGGGAATGGTGAACATTTGGATCTTGAGGCTGAGTCACTTGATAGCAGAGACAGTTCTAAAGAAGATGCAGTTGATGAAGATGCTGTAGGGGTTGGAGGAGTTCCAAGCACGCTTAACAGTGGGGATGAAGGTGCTCAGATTCCCTCACTCAAGCGTTGTGAACAAGTAGGGTTGAGCCTTCACGTGGTAGGAAGAGGACGGTGCGATGCATCCTTCAAACTACAATAATCCCTAAAGAGAAAGTAGTGCAACTCGCTGCTGACTTATTAACTACAGTGCTTCAGTCAACTCCTACTCAAGTTCAGCTAATGCTCCACCGGTAATAAATGTTCCGGATGAACCTACTACTAATTCACCGGTTCGTACCAATGAGCTGCCCTCGACCAGTGGGGTTGATGCCTTGATCGATACTCAAACTGTTCCTCTTTCTAATTTGACAATTGGGCTAGTCTCTGTTGGTAAGTTTCAGACTTTTTCCCTCATTGTTCTATGATTATATATGAGAGATTTAACACTCTTCCTTTCTTCCTTACTTCAGGTGAACGACCTCAGGCATCATGCATTCGTTGACAAGAGTTGAATCGGAATAGCAAGTTGATTATTCTAGAATTAATGGA